>CM055126.1:64787983-65011465 GCA_029206835.1 Rana muscosa | reverse complement strand
AGTTTGCCACACCCCCCTCCGTCCCCTGCAGCCACTTAGAAGACTGCGGCCCCATTCACAAAGCACAGCGCAATTTGCACACGCGCAGTAGGAAACCGGCTGTGACTACCTGCAAGGCTTATGTCAGCAGCTACAGTAGCTGCTGACTATTTTTTTGAGGAGCCTGGAGCTCCTCTAACACTCATCCCAGTCACGGGTAAACGGGCAGCCAATGATAATGGGAACCGGACTAACCAGAACCTTCTGGATTTGGAGATCTCCCGGTTAGAGAATACACATACCTGCCCGGAGAACATTCCGGATCACAGATGGTGAAATCTAAACACACCAAATCCTGCAAAACAATTTCCTGACTAACAGGAAACGCTGGACGGTCCGGCATATCCTGGTTGCAAGAGGGGGGAGGAGCGATGACTGAAGACAATGTGAATGATTTGGGGGGAATTGGAGCATTTTTACGACTGACCGATTAAAAGTAGCGACACCGGCGCTTTATCAATCCCTCCTCCTGGTGCGCAGGCATAACGGCTTTCTCCCGCCTAAAGAGATTACATTATGGACATTAAAAGTAGGATTGAAGCTTAAACCAAACTTGAATGTCCCCTCCTAACTTGTGTAAAAAAAAAAAAAAGAAAAGAAGGAGATAGAGATATACACACACCTATTTTCAGGCCAGTCATGTGGATCTCCTGTGTCAGCCAGTGGTGGCTGCAGGGGAGAGGAGAGACCGCTCCGACATCACCCGGTAAAGCATGGAGAGGCCACGTCACCCATAAGCTTCCATGTCCCACCCATGGTCTGTGGGGGAGAGGAAAGCTGCAGGGGAGAGTGAAGAGTGCTCCGACATCAACTGGTAAGGCCTGGAACACTGACGTCACCCATAAGCTCCCATGTCCCTGCCTTTGTGTGCAGGGGAGAGGAGAGAGCACTCCGACATTTGCTGATAAACCCTTGGGCAGGGGACCTCACCCATAAGCTCCCATGTCCCAGCCATGGTCTGTAATGGACAGGACAGCTGCAGTGGAGAGTGGAGAGCGCTCTGACATCAACTGGTAAGGCCCTGGAACACCGACGTCACCCATAAGCTCCCATGTCCCAGCCATTGTGTGCAGGGGAGAGGAGAGCTGCAGGGGAGAGTAGAGAGCACTCCGATATCACCTGGTAAGGCCTGGAACCCTGACGTCACCCATAAGCTCCCATGTCCCAGCCATTGTCTGTAGGGAAGAGGAGAGCTGCAGGGGAGAGTGGAGAGCACTCCGACATCAACTGGTAAGGCCAGGAACACTGACGTCACCCATAAGCTCTGGGGAGAGGAGCGAGTGCTCCGATAAACCCTTGGGTGGGGGACCTTACCCATAGGCTCTCATTTCCCAGCCATTGTCTATAAGGGAGAGGAGAGCATGCTCCAACAAAGACGTCACCCCGAGTCCAGCCATTGTGTGCAGGGGAGAGGAAAGTTGCAGGGGAGGGGAAAGGAGAGCACGCTCCAACAGCAGGTAAAGCCTGGAACACTGACATCACCTCATAGGCTCCCATGTCCCAGCCATTGTGTGCTGTGGAGAGGAGAGCTGCTGTGGAGAGGAGAGCACGCTCTGACATTGGCTGATAAAGCCCGGAGCGGTGATGTCACCCATAGGCTCCCACGTCCCAGCCAGCCATTGTCTGTGCTCCCTCCTCTCCCCCAGACAAGAATTCTACTTTTAAAAAAAAACTTAATTTGCGTGGGAAGTTTGGAAGTCTAAAAGCATATTTTTATTTTTTTTATTTTTTTATAGTAATTGGAACATTTAGAAACTAATCTCGGAGTTCTGCTTTAAGGAAAGTAATGTCTGGTATTAAACTGACAACATGTAATTGGCAATCACTCCCTCCCCCGCCTCCAGGATTGGAAGAGATTTACCATCACGAATGTAAAATGGATTATCATCACTGGGCACACGCTGTTCTATCAGTCCCCCTCCCCCCCCGCGCTTTACCGGTAATAAGATACAGAAACACTCCGGATGGATCCTGTGACTTGCATGACTCGGATAAATTAACGTAAATCACTTAATTTCTGACTTCTTGTACTAAATCTTCATGAAGGAGCCGTACGGGATTACATTTTTGTGTGGTTTTTGGAAACTAATCATGAGCCGGCAACTACGAGATTCGATTGCCAAAAAAATCCTCATTGTGACCAGCTGTGGCAGCCATTACAGACCAAAATGGTGTCTTCAACCACCACCCCCCCCACTCATGGAGCCGCCACATAGCGGGGTCTCCCCTCCAACCATGGAGCCGCCACATAGCGGGGTCTCCCCTCCAACCATGGAGCCGCCACATAGCGGGGTCTCCCCTCCAACCATGGAGCCGCCACATAGCGGGGTCTCCCCTCCAACCATGGAGCCGCCACATAGCGGGGTCTCCCCTCCAACCATGGAGCCGCCACATAGCGGGGTCTCCCCTCCAACCATGGAGCCGCCACATAGCGTGGTCTCCCCCTCCAACCATGGAGCCGCCACATAGCGTGGTCTCCCCTCCAACCATGGAGCCGCCACATAGCGTGGTCTCCCCTCCAACCATGGAGCCGCCACATAGCGTGGTCTCCCCTCCAACCATGGAGCCGCCACATAGCGTGGTCTCCCCTCCAACCATGGAGCCGCCACATAGCGTGGTCTCCCCTCCAACCATGGAGCCGCCACATGCGTGGTCTCCCCTCCAACCATGGAGCCGCCACATAGCGTGGTCTCCCCTCCAACCATGGAGCCGCCACAAAGCGTGGTCTCCCCTCCAACCATGGAGCCCGCCACATAGCGTGGTCTCCCCTCCAACCATGGAGCCGCCACATAGCGTGGTCTCCCCTCCAACCATGGAGCCGCCACATAGCGTGGTCTCCCCTCCAACCATGGAGCCGCCACATAGCGTGGTCTCCCCTCCAACCATGGAGCCGCCACATAGCGTGGTCTCCCCTCCAACCATGGAGCCGCCACATAGCGTGGTCTCCCCTCCAACCATGGAGCCGCCACATAGCGTGGTCTCCCCTCCAACCATGGAGCCGCCACATAGCGTGGTCTCCCCTCCAACCATGGAGCCCGGCCACATAGCGTGGTCTCCCCTCCAACCATGGAGCCGCCACATAGCGTGGTCTCCCCTCCAACCATGGAGCCGCCACATAGCGTGGTCTCCCCTCCAACCATGGAGCCGCCACATAGCGTGGTCTCCCCCTCCAACCATGGAGCCGCCACATAGCGTGGTCTCCCCTCAACCATGGAGCCGCCACATAGCGTGGTCTCCCCTCCAACCATGGAGCCGCCACATAGCGTGGTCTCCCCTCCAACCATGGAGCCGCCACATAGCGTGGTCTCCCCTCCAACCATGGAGCCGCCACATAGCGTGGTCTCCCCTCCAACCATGGAGCCGCCACATAGCGTGGTCTCCCCTCCAACCATGGAGCCGCCACATAGCGTGGTCTCCCCTCCAACCATGGAGCCGCCACATAGCGTGGTCTCCCCTCCAACCATGGAGCCGCCACATAGCGTGGTCTCCCCCTCCAACCATGGAGCCGCCACATAGCGTGGTCTCCCCTCCAACCATGGAGCCGCCACATAGCGTGGTCTCCCCTCCAACCATGGAGCCGCCACATAGCGTGGTCTCCCCTCCAACCATGGAGCCGCCACATAGCATGGTCTCCCCTCCAACCATGGAGCCTGCATATAGCATGGTCTCCCCTCCAACCATGGAGCCTGCATATAGAGGTGTCTCCCCTCCAACTAAAGGGCAGCCCGTTTCTGTTTGCGTGATTTTGCATTCATTCCCAACCCTCAGTAGTGCAGACGCCGGCCTTAACCAGAACTATGCAAATAAGAAGGCGGGTTCACTAGCTGGCTCGGCCCAGCCACTCACCTCTCGCTCTCATCTGCTGATTTCTCGGCCTCCTCCAGCTTCTGCAAGGCGGTGGAAAGGCGTTCCTGGGCACGGTCCAGCTCCTCCTCTACCAAGCTGGATGCGGCGGTTGAGCGATGCCACTTCAGCTTCAGCCTGGAAGAGAAAATAGTGCGGTCAGACAAATACTGGATTGAATACACCGATGGGCAGGAGGTAGAGAAGGTTCGGCGGTGGTGGTGTTGGGTTGTCATGTGATTTTAAAAGGTCAGTTACTCTATTGCCGATGGCAGCCTCACCCCATGTAGGGTATGCCACCCCCCCTCCCTTCCTCTAAAAACATAGGCCTCATACACACAAGTGTACCCCTATGCAGGGGCTGAGTTTGCCCACACAGGGTGGGTTGCTGAAGGGCAATGGGGGGGAGGGGGGTTAGGACCCCCGTTTTCTTGGCTGGTTGATACTGAACACACTAATTCACCTAATACTTCTGGTAGTGCTTTCCATCATGCAGTGCTGCTGATATGATCAACCAATCGTCAGGCCGAGTGCCGTCACAGAGGGGTGGGGTTAGGCTCATTAGCTCTGTGCAAGCTCCGACTAAAACCACTTAGAGCTTTCACAGGGACATCAATATAAGGACAGTTGGGGGAGGGGGTGGCGTCTCTACTAAATAGCAATGTAAATGAATGGACCTGCATGTCACCTTCACACATGGCCACCTAGCCCAGTGCATTGTGGGCCCCACAACAAGCAAAAAGTGCAGAAGGCTTAATAAAGGGAACATCGTCACTGCAATGCAATTAACTGATCAGATGAAGACGGCAGAAGGGGAGGCGTCACTACAAATCCGATGGGGCAGGATATTGTGGTTAAACGGTGATTTCAGATATGACTGTCAGCTCTTCGGTTTCTATTAGTAAGTGGCACCGGCGTGTTCTAGATTAAATGTGATCACTCCAGGAGACACAGCGGGGCCAACCACCAAATACTCCACTGCAAGGGGGTTGGCAACCTCAGCACTCCAGCTGTTGTAAGTACTACAAGTCCCAGGACTGAGCCACAGACATGATGGGATTTGTAGTTACTCCTAAAGCTTGAGAGCAGAGTCACTCAGTCTTGCAATGCTTAATGGGACTTGTAGTACCAGAACTAGAGTGCCGAGGTTGCTGACCCCCTGCATACACTTATGTATGTTGTGAACAAGAATACCTGGACCTTGAAGGGCTGACCGAGAGGGGCCAGGCGGGGCTGACCCCCTGCATACACTTACCCATCTCACCTGTAGACACCAGAGCCTCACAGATCGGCCCCTGCCCCCTCACAGATCTCCCCATGCCCGGGGGAGGGGGGGGGGCTGTCACCTCACAGATCGGACCCCTGCCACCTCACAGGTCGGCCCCTGCCCGGGGGCCCTGTTACCTCTCAGACAGCCCTGGTAGAATAGTTTACCCCTAGGGCAGGGGCCGTCCTGGTGATGGGTTTGTTGGGCCTCAAACAGGTGCTAAGGTCTGTAACTGTGAATGGGATGTTTATACAGTTTAAACCACCATGTGCTGTGTGCAGGCTGCCCACGTAAGTGTATGCAGGGGGGTCAGAAACCTCGTCACATCTAGGTCGGCCCCAGCCCGGGGGCCCTGGTACGTCTAGGTCGGCCCATGTCACCTCTCGGTCAGCCCTAGTCCTTTTAGGTCCAGGTATTCTAGGTTAGCCTTGGATCACTACATAGATGACTGAGAGGTGCCAGGGGGCCGACCTAGACGTGCCGAGCTTGCTGACCCCTGCATAGACGGTGCCAGGACCCAGCAGGGCTGGCTGAGAGGTGATAGGGGCCGACCTAGACGCGCCAGGGCCCGCTCGATCTCGCTGTGAAGCTCTGGTGTCTACAGGTGAGATGGGTTTGTTGGGCCTCAAACAGGTGCTGAGGTCTGTAAACCGTGAATGGGATGTTTATACAGTTTGAACCACCATGTGCTGTGTGCAGGCTGCCCATGTAAGTGTATGCAGGGGGGGGGGGGGGGGGGTCAGCAAGCTCGGCACGTCTAGGTCGGCCCTTGCCCGGGGCCCTGGCAAGTCTAGGGCAGCCCCTGCCAGGCCCTGGCACCTCTCAGTCAGCCCTGGTAGAATAGGTTAGCCCAGGGGTAGGTAACCTGGGGCCCTCCAGCTGTGATAGGGGGCCGACCTAGACGTGCCAGGGCCCCGGGCAGGGCTAACCTGGGTCAGCAAGGCCCGCTCGATCTTGCTGTGAAGCTCTGGTGTCTATAGGTAAGATGGGCTTGTTGGGCCTCAAACAGGTGCTGAGGTCTGCAAACCGTGAATAGGATTGTTTGAACCACCATGTGGTGTGTGCAGGCTGCTCATGTAAGTGTATGCAGGGGGGGGGGGGGGCAACCCCTGCCACCTCTCAGTCAGCCCTGCCACCTCTCAGTCAGCCCAGGGGTAGGCAACCTGGGGCCCTCCAGTTGTTGTGGAACTACATTTCCCATGAGGCATTGCAAGGCTGGCAGTTACAATTACTCCCAGAGGCATGATGGGACTTGTAGTTCTTCAACAGCTGGAGGAGCCCCCAGGTTGCCTACCCCTGGGTTAGCCCTTTCCAGGTCTTCTAGGTTGGCCTTGTTCACTACATACATATAAACAGTTGGAGTCCCATCCTTGCAGCCTGCACACCCCCACAGTGCAGAATATAAATGAATCCAGACAGATAAGAAGCCGGTTTTTCTGGTCTACAGACCAACGCATGTCATTAACCCCTCTCCTCCTCCTCCTCCCCCCTCCATGGCGGAGGAACACGCCTGTCAGGAAGAGGCCTGGGATGTGCTGGGGGTTAAATTCCTCCAAATTATCTCTATAGAAACCAAAAAGGAAGCTGCGGTAGGGTGTGACGAGGAGGGAGCCGGGTACAAAGGAGGAGGAGGACACAGGAAGTCTGATCACACCATTCTGGAACCCAACAATGAAATTGGCTCCTCTCTTACCTTCCCATACACGGCCATAGAGAGGAACAGCAACTCCCAGCATGCGCCACCAGAAATACTCCATTCTAATTGGATTTGGGACGTTGATAGTTCTTTCCACCATTGCCACACGTCCTTTATCCATTTAAAAGCCCCCCCTCCCCCCCATATACTGATAATCTAATGTGTGCATTACCAGTACAATCTGCAGACAATTCAGGATTGGTTTCCTACGTTCGATCTTTAATTTGGAAATACGGCCACCAAATGGAAGAAAAAACCCAAATAAACAAGAAAGAAAAAAAAAAAAAAAAAAAAAAAACACACGAGAGCCGCCAGAATGGCAACATGTGGCCAGAGGAGGACCGAAGCAGGCAGCCCTGTCTGCTGGTTGCCATGGCAGCCGCTGATGGGAGTACGTCGCATCGAGGCGACATCTGCGGAGGGCTGACGGGAATAAACCTGGCATATCCCCCCCCCCCCCAAATCTAAAAATCCTGAAGATTAAACAAAGAGCGTTAACCCTTCTCACACCCCCCCACCCCCCCTACAGAGCCCCGCCCTCCAGACGCCACAACCTTCCCCGCAGGTTGATGAAGACGACACTTCTAGGGACTTTTTATAAAATTCCTGGGACAGGAGAGAAAGTCCCCGTGTGACTGTAAAAGGAAGGAGACGAACCGGCCAGGGCGGGACGTCACACACTCAGCAGACACACAAGGCGGCTTTCTAAGGCAAAAAAAAGACGTGTTGTCTGGGTGTGCGAGATCCTTGGGAGGATTTCCAAACATTCATACAGGGAAATCCCGGAAAATCCCACTGGAAGGACGGAGGAGCCGGGACAGAAAGTCCCAAATCTTCTACTAGACAGGATCTGGGTCTTCCTGTGATAATGAGCAGTGTCCCCCCCCCCAATAGTAAGCACTGTCCCTGACCCCCGCCATCCAATAGTAAGCAGTGACCACCCCCCAATAGTAAGCAGTGTCCCCCCGCCATCCAATAGTAAGCAGTGCCCCCCCAATAGTAAGCAGTGTCCCCCCGCCATCCAATAGTAAGCAGTGACCCCCGCTCCCCAATAGTAAGCAGTGACCACACCCCCCAATAGTAAGCAGTGTCCCCCCGCCATCCAATAGTAAGCAGTGACCACCCCCCCCAATAGTAAGCAGTGACACCCCGCCATCCAATAGTAAGCAGTGCCCCCCCAATAGTAAGCAGTGACCACCCCCCCCAATAGTAAGCAGTGACCCCCGCTCCCCAATAGTAAGCAGTGACCACACCCCCCCAATAGTAAGCAGTGTCCTCCCGCCATCCAATAGTAAGCAGTGACCACCCCCCCCCAATAGTAAGCAGTGACACCCCCCCAATAGTAAGCAGTGACCCCCCCCACTCCCCAATAGTAAGCAGTGACCACACCCCCCCAATAGTAAGCAGTGTCCCCCCCCCCCCAATAGTAAGCAGTGTCCCCCCCCCCCAATAGTAAGCAGTGTCCCCCCCCGCCACCCAATAGTAAGCAGTGTCCCCCCCCGCCACCCAATAGTAAGCAGTGTCCCCCCCGCCACCCAATAGTAAGCAGTGTCTGGAGATTTGTACATCGTTACATTGTAACAGCTTGCAAAGCAATTCTCTGATTGGACAAGGTGGAGAGAGGCGGCGTGGTGACGTCACAATCTCCACCACGTTTTCATTTCTCAATGAACAAAGTATTCTCTGATTGGAAGAGGAGGCGGCGGCGGCGTGGGGACGTCACCCTCGCCATTTCATTTCTGAATAAATGCAGAAAAATTCTCTGTTTGGACGAGGCGGCGTGATGACGTCACCACCTAATTTCATAAATGCAAAGCATTCTAATTGGATGAGGTGACGCGATGACGTCACCACCTCATTTCTCAATGCAAAGCATTCTCTGGATTGGATGAAGCCGAGAGGTGGCACGATGACATCACACAAACCTTGTTTTGTTTCTCAATGAACTCAGCGCTATTCTCTGATTGGACGAGGAGAAGTGGCGTGGTGACGTCACACTCTGCACCTGGTTTCATATCTCAATGAACACAAAGCATTCTTTGATTGACGGGGTGGGGGCGGCAGCGTGGCGACGTCACACTCTCCACTTTATTTAATTTTTCTCAATGAGCGTGAAGCATTCTTTGATTGGACAAGGTGGCGTGGGGACGTCACACTCTACCTGATTTCATTTCTCAGTGAATGCAAAGCATTCCGATTGGACGAGGTGGAGAATGCGACGTCTCCACACCGCCCCTCCACTTCATCAGAGAACGCTCTGCGTTTATTGAAATAATGATTGGCCGACCTCCAGTATTCAGACTCGACAAACCAAGGCAAGTGTACAACCCCCTCCCACTGCATCATTACGACCTTCAGTGGGCGGTAAAAACACAGCCTGTCCGGAACAAAGCCTTTGAGGGCATCTCCTTTGTTTAGAGAAATCTTCTGATTTCTGGTTGTCAACAGGACGGGAACCAACAGGGCCCCAGGTCCCCCCCGAGAACGGCAAGCAGGGGGGGATGGACCAAGTCCCCACCCCCGAGAAAGGGAAGCAGGGGGGGGGGGATGGACCAAGTCCCCACCCCGAGAAAGGGAAGCAGGGGGGGGGGGTGGACCAAGTCCCCACCCCCGAGAAAGGGAAGCAGGGGGGGGATGGACCAAGTCCCCACCCCCGAGAAAGGGAAGCAGGGGGGGGGGATGGACCAAGTCCCCACCCCCGAGAAAGGGAAGCAGGGGGGGGATGGACCAAGTCCCCACCCCCGAGAAAGGGAAGCAGGGGGGGGGGGATGGACCAAGTCCCCACCCCCGAGAAAGGGAAGCAGGGGGGGGGATGGACCAAGTCCCCACCCCCGAGAAAGGGAAGCAGGGGGGGGGGGATGGACCAAGTCCCCACCCCCGAGAAAGGGAAGCAGGGGGGGGGGGGATGGACCAAGTCCCCCACCCCCGAGAAAGGGAAGCAGGGGGGGGGGGATGGACCAAGTCCCCACCCCCGAGAAAGGGAAGCAGGGGGGGGGATGGACCAAGTCCCCACCCCCGAGAAAGGGAAGCAGGGGGGGGGATGGACCAAGTCCCCACCCCCGAGAAAGGGAAGCAGGGGGGGGGGATGGACCAAGTCCCCACCCCTGAGAAAGGAAGCGGGGGGGGGGGATGGACCAAGTCCCACCCCGAGAAAGGGAAGCGGGGGGGGGATGGACCAAGTCCCCACCCCCCGAGAAAGGGAAGCGGGGGGGGCGGTGGACCAAGTCCCCACCCCCGAGAAAGGGAAGCGGGGGGGGGGATGGACCAAGTCCCCACCCCCGAGAAAGGGAAGCGGGGGGGGGGATGGACCAAGTCCCCACCCCCGAGAAAGGGAAGCGGGGGGGATGGACCAAGTCCCCACCCCGAGAAAGGGAAGCGGGGGGGGGGGGATGGACCAAGTCCCCACCCCCGAGAAAGGGAAGCGGGGGGGGGGGATGGACCAAGTCCCCACCCCCGAGAAAGGGAAGCAGGGGGGGGGGATGGACCAAGTCCCCACCCCCGAGAAAGGGAAGCAGGGGGGGGGGGATGGACCAAGTCCCCACCCCCGAGAAAGGGAAGCAGGGGGGGGGGATGGACCAAGTCCCCACCCCCGAGAAAGGGAAGCAGGGGGGGGGGATGGACCAAGTCCCCACCCCCCGAGAAAGGGAAGCAGGGGGGGGGATGGACCAAGTCCCCACCCCCGAGAAAGGGAAGCAGGGGGGGGGATGGACCAAGTCCCCACCCCCGAGAAAGGGAAGCAGGGGGGGGGGATGGACCAAGTCCCCACCCCCGAGAAAGGGAAGCAGGGGGGGGGGATGGACCAAGTCCCCACCCCCGAGAAAGGGAAGCGGGGGGGGGGATGGACCAAGTCCCCACCCCCGAGAAGGGAAGCGGGGGGGGGCGGTGGACCAAGTCCCCACCCCCGAGAAAGGGAAGCGGGGGGGGCGGTGGACCAAGTCCCCACCCCCGAGAAAGGGAAGCGGGGGGGCGGTGGACCAAGTCCCCACCCCCGAGAACGACGGAAGCGGGGGGGGGGGGGGGTGGACCAAGTCCCCACCCCCGAGAACGGGAAGCAAGAGGGGGGGGCCAAGTCCCCACCCCCGAGGAACGGGAAGCAAGAGGGGGGGGGCCAAGTCCCCACCCCCGAGAACAGGAAGCAAGAGGGGGGGCCAAGTCCCCACCCCCCGAGAACGGGAAGCAAGAGGGGGGGGCCAAGTCCCCACCCCCGAGAACGGGAAGGGGGGGGGCCAAGTCTCACCCATGAATGGGAAGGGGGGCCAAGTTTACCCCCCCTGAGAACAGGAAGCAAGGGGGGCCAAGTTTACTCCCCCCCTGAGAACGGGAAAGCAAGGGGGGGCCAAGCTTCCCCCCCCTCCGAGAACAGGAAGCAAGGGCACAAAATGGGAAAAAAACCACAAGCATTAGAAGCTTATCTGTTAGAAGATTTAAACTCAGTCAGTAAATCTCCATATTAACCCCTTCCTACCCGTAACAGCGCCAAACCCCGAGCGCCTGGGAGGAGGGAGGGATTGCTGATCACGTGACCACTATGACGGTCACATGATCTCCGCCTGCTCTGGCCGCCTACTGATTGAGAGACGTCTGGCGGCTGCCTGGAGACACGCGCATGTGCGGCGAGATGGACACTAAAGACCGCCCCCTTTCTGCCACCAGACGACGTGCAACAGGTTATAATTTCCCCGGTGATCCCGCCATGGAGGTCCTTGTTCAGGCACTTCCTGTTATAGGGTGACAACACTCTAAGTTGTCCTCCTGTGTTCTCACCCCCCCCCCCCCCCAACGGCTTCCTATGGAGACAGGCATGGTCCTCCCCTGAGAAGAGCCAATCACTGGAGAGAATGGGGACAGGAAGTGGCTGCAAAGAGGCTGCAGGAGACGTCAGAAACATAATAATCTTACATTGTCTCTGCAGGGATCGCGGCTCTCACTGAGATTTATAACAGCGGCTAATAAACTCATTTCACTTCGGATTCATTCTTCTTTAACGACCTCATTCTTGGAGCTCAGAGGAGGCGGAGCCATGCGGAGGAGAGCGTGAGAAGGTGTCACCGAGAACACCGACCCAACCAGACCACAGCACACGCCCTGAGAACATAAACTACTAATCCCATCCCCCCCAACATAGTCCACAGCGCTGTACAGAGATCACTCAGCCAGTCACATCTGTCTCTGTACAGAGGAGCTTACACTCTAATGTCCCCTCCCCCCCACATCACATCACATCAGTCTCTGTACCAGAGGAGCTTACACTCTAATGTCCCCTCCCCCCCACATCACATCAGTCTCTGTACAGAGGAGCTTACACTCTAATGGGACAGAGTGGAGGAAGTAGACGGACATTGGACAGGAAATGATCGGGGGGGGGGGCTCCTGTGTCACCAGAAGAGGAGGAGCTGCTGATCTCCGTAGCAACCAGATCCCCCTCCTGCACAGGAAACGGTTGCTGACAGCGACAAGCACACCTCTAATATAAAAGGATGGGGGGAGGAGAGAGGAAAGTCTTCTGGAAGCAGCATTCCGGTTAAAAAGCCTTTATTCCAAAAAAGGTTCAGGAAACCAAAAACACACACACTGTGCAACACAATAAACTGATCACATCTGGCTAACGCGTTTCACACTACTTTGCTTGCACCCTTGGTTGCTGGGAGGAGGGAATTTCAAGGATTTCCACACCTGAGCGGCTTCCCTTTCTCCCATAAAAGGATGAGGGGGAGAGGAGTGTCAGCTCCCAGGACAAGGCTCAGCAGAGATGTATATGACCCAGGATGTGGGGGGCAGGGAATGGGGTGTAATATACCGATCACCCCACCTGCACTCTATCCTCACATTAATGGGGTCACCTTATGTGGGTGGATTAAAATGTTATGGGGTGTAAAGTTGGGTCACCAATATCAGGACTCTCCTCCCCTGACCCTGTACAGCGCGGGGCATCTCCGGGGGGGGGGGGTCACCCGTCCCTGGACAGCGCGGGGCGTCTCCGGGGGGGGGTCACCCGTCCCTGGACAGCGCGGGGCGTCTCCGGGGGGGGGGGGGGGGTCACCCGTCCCTGGACAGCGCGGGGCGTCTCCGGGGGGGGGGGTCACCCGTCCCTGGACAGCGCGGGGCGTCTCCGGGGGGGGGGTCCACCCGTCCCTGGACAGCGCGAGGCGTCTCCGGGGGGGGGTCACCCGTCCCTGAACAGCGCGGGGCGTCTCCGGGGGGGGGGGTCACCCGTCCCTGGACAGCGCGGGGCGTCTCCGGGGGGGGGGGTCACCCGTCCCTGGACAGCGCGGGGCGTCTCCTGGGGGGGGTCACCCCGTCCCTGAACAGCGCGGGGCGTCTCCGGGGGGGGGGGGGTCACCCGTCCCTGGACAGCGCGGGGCGTCTCCGGGGGGGGGGTCACCCGTCCCTGGACAGCGCGGGGCGTCTCCGGGGGGGGGGGGGTCACCCGTCCCTGGACAGCGCGGGGCGTCCTCCGGGGGGGGGGGTCACCCGTCCCTGGACAGCGCGGGGCGTCTCCTGGGGGGGGGTCACCCGTCCCTGAACAGCGCGGGGCGTCTCCGGGGGGGGGGGGGTCACCCGTCCCTGGACAGCGCGGGGCGTCTCCGGGGGGGGGGTCACCCGTCCCCTGGACAGCGCGGGGCGTCTCCGGGGGGGGGGGTCACCCGTCCCTGGACAGCGCGGGGGCGTCTCCGGGGGGGGGGGGTCACCCGTCCCTGGACAGCGCGGGGCGTCTCCTGGGGGGGGGGGGGGTCACCGACCGTCCCTGTACAGCGCGGGGGCGTCTCCTGGGGGGGGGGTCACCCGTCCCTGAACAGCACGGGGCGTCTCCTGGGGGGGGGGTCACCCGTCCCTGAACAGCGCGGGGCGTCTCCTGGGGGGGGGGGGTCACTCCGTCCCTGAACAGCGCGGGGCGTCTCCTGGGGGGGGGGGTCACCCGTCCCTGAACAGCGCGGGTGCGTCTCCTGGGGGGGGGGTCACCCGTCCCTGAACAGCGCGGGGCGTCCTCCTGGGGGGGGGGTCACCCGTCCCTGAACAGCGCGGGGCGTCTCCTGGGGGGGGGGGTCACCCGTCCCTGTACAGCACGGGGCGTCTCCTGGGGGGGGTCACCCGTCCCTGTACAGCGCGGGGCCGTCTCCTGGGGGGGGGGGGTCACCCCGTCCCTGTACAGCGCGGGGCGTCTCCTGGAGGGGGGTCACCCGTCCCTGTACAGCGCGGGGCGTCTCCTGGGGGGGGGTCACCCGTCCCTGTACAGCGCGGGGCGTCTCCTGGGGGGGGTCACCCGTCCCTGTACAGCGCGGGGCGTCTCCTGGGGGGGGGTCACCCGTCCCTGTACAGCGCGGGGCGTCTCCTGGGGGGGGGTCACCCGTCCCTGTACAGCGCGGGGCGTCTCCTGGGGGGGGTCACCCGTCCCTGTACAGCGCGGGGCGTCTCCTGGGGGGGTCACCCGTCCCTGTACAGCGCGGGGCGTCTCCTGGGGGGGGGGGGTCACCCGTCCCTGTACAGCGCGGGGCGTCTCCTGGAGGGGGGTCACCCGTCCCTGTACAGCGCGGGGCGTCTCCGGGGGGGGGTCACCCGTCCCTGTACAGCGCGGGGGCGTCTCCTGGGGGGGGTCACCCGTCCCTGAACAGCGCGGGGCGTCTCCTGGGGGGGGGGTGTCACCCCGTCCCTGAACAGCGCGGGCGCGTCTCCTGGGGGGGGGGGTGTTCACCCGTCCCTGAACAGCGCGGGGCGTCTCCTGGGGGGGGTCACCCGTCCCTGAACAGCGCGGGGCGTCTCCTGGGGGGGGGTCACCCGTCCCTGAACAGCGCGGGGCGTCTCCTGGGGGGGGTCACCCGTCCCTGAACAGCGCGGGGCGTCTCCTGGGGGGGGGGTCACCCGTCCCTGAACAGCGCGGGGCGTCTCCTGGGGGGGGGGTCACCCGTCCCTGAACAGCGCGGGGGCGTCTCCTGGGGGGGGGGGTCACCCGTCCCTGAACAGCGCGGGGCGTCTCCTGGGGGGGGGGTCACCCCGTCCCTGAACAGCGCGGGGCGTCTCCTGGGGGGGGGGTCACCCGTCCCTGAACAGCGCGGGGCGTCTCCTGGGGGGGGGGGGTCACCCGTCCCTGAACAGCGCGGGGCGTCTCCCTGGGGGGGGGGGTCACCCGTCCCTGAACAGGCGGCGGGCGTCTCCTGGGGGGGGGGTCACCCCGTCCCTGTACAGCACGGGGGCGTCTCCTGGGGGGGGGGGGGGGTCACCCGTCCCTGTACAGCACGGGGCGTCTCCTGGGGGGGGTCACCCGTCCCTGTACAGCGCGGGGCGTCTCCTGGGGGGGGGGTCACCCGTCCCTGTACAGCGCGGGGCGTCTCCTGGGGGGGGGGGTCACCCGTCCCTGTACAGCGCGGGGCGTCTCCTGGAGGGGGGGTCACCCGTCCCTGTACAGCGCGGGGCGTCTCCTGGGGGGGGGGGTCACCCGTCCCTGTACAGCGCGGGGCGTCTCCTGGGGGGGGTCACCCGTCCCTGTACAGCGCGGGGCGTCTCCTGGGGGGGGTCACCCGTCCCTGTACAGCGCGGGGCGTCTCCCTGGGGGGGGTCACCCGTCCCTGTACAGCGCGGGGGCGTCTCCTGGGGGGGGGGTCACCCCGTCCCTGTACAGCGCGGGGCGTCTCCTGGGGGGGGGTCACCCGTCCCTGTACAGCGCGGGGGGCGTCTCCTGGGGGGGGGGTCACCCGTCCCTGTACAGCGCGGGGGCGTCTCCTGGGGGGGTCACCCGTCCCTGTACAGCGCGGGGCGTCTCCGGGGGGGGGGGGGGGGTCACCCGTCCCTGTACAGCGCGGGGCGTCTCCGGGGGGGGGGGGGGGTCACCCGTCCCTGTACAGCGCGGGGCGTCTCCTGGGGGGGGGTCACCGCTCCCTGTACAGCGCGGTGGCGTCTCCTGGGGGGGGGGTCACCCGTCCCTGTACAGCGCGGGGCGTCTCCTGGGGGGGGGTCACCCGTCCCTGTACAGCGCGGGGCGTGTCCTGGGGGGGGGTCACCCGTCCCTGTCAGCGCGGGGCGGTGTCCTGGGGGGGGTCACCCGTCCCTGTACAGCGCGGGGGCGTGTCCAGGGGGGGGGGTCACCCGTCCCTGTACAGCGCGGGGCGTGTCCTGGGGGGGTCACCCGTCCCTGTACAGCGCGGGGCGTGTCCTGGGGGGGGGGTCACCCGTCCCTGTACAGCGCGGGGCGTCTCCTGGGGGGGTCACCCGTCCCTGTACAGCGCGGGGCGGTCTCCTGGGGGTCACCGTCTGTCGCGGGGCTCCTGGGGTCACCCGTCCCTGTACAGCGCGGGGCGTCTCCTGGGGGGTCACCCGTCCCTGTACAGCGCGGGGCGTCTCCTGGGGGTCACCCGTCCCTGTACAGCGCGGGGCGTCTCCTGGGGGGTCACCCGTCCCTGTACAGCGCGGGGCGTCTCCTGGGGGTCACCCGTCCCTGTACAGCGCGGGGCGTCTCCTGGGGGTCACCCGTCCCTGTACAGCGCGGGGCGTCTCCTGGGGGTCACCCGTCCCTATACAGCGCGGGGCGTCTCCTGGGGGTCACCCGTCCCTGTACAGTGTAACTTTGGGGTCACCAGTCCCTGTTTTTTGGGGTCAACAGTCCCTGTATAGTAGTTGTGGGTGTAATGTGTCCCCCGCCCCCTGAGGTGTGATACTGGGGTGTAATTTTTGGGTCACCAACCCCGGTATAGTGTATATTTGGGGTCACCAGTCCCTGAGGTGTCATTTTGGGGTCACCAGCCCCTGAGGTGTGATATTCGGTTCACCAGCCCCTGTAGAGCGTGAATTTGGGGTCACTAATCGCTGTATAGTACAGAGTGGGTGTAATTTTAGGGTGAGGTGTAATTTTGGGGTCACCAGCCCCTGTATAGTAGTGTGGGTGTAATTTTTGGGGGGGGGGGAGTGTGATATTCGGGTCACCAGCCCCTGTAATTTTGGGGTCACCAGCCCCTGAGGTGTAATTTTGGAGTCACCAGCCCCTGTATAGTACAGAGTGGGTGTCATTTTCGGGTGAGGAGTGATATTCGGGTCACCAGCCCCTGTATAGTACAGAGTGGGTGTCATTTTGGGGGAAGGTGTGACATTCGGGTGTGAATTTCGGGTCACCTGTTCCCGGGACCGGCGCTCGCTCTCCACCTCCCGGCACAGCCGCTCCGCCCGCTCCTCCGCCTCATCCGCCTGTTGTTGGAGGACTTGGATCTTCCTCTTCACCGCCTCAATGCTGCTCATCCCCCCGCCGGACATCTTCCTCCTCCGCCGTCCCTCTACAGACTGAACACCCCGCACTTCCGCTCCCCGCGCGACCCCCACTTCCGCCCGCCACGCCCTGACAGCCCGACACCTGGCGGCCAGTGGAAGGTACTGCGGGGCGCCGCCTTAGACACCGCATGGAAGGAAGAGGAGGAGGGAGGGCGGGACTGGCGACATCTAGCGGTCAGGATCAGATACTGCGGGGCCCCGCCTGAATTCCGTGCTCTGGGGAAGGGGGACGCTGATGACACCTAGTGGATAGAATTCGGTACTGCATCCCCCTTTATCACATAATACAGAGGGATGAACTTGTATCAATACAGATGATGTTTTTTTTTTTTATATATATACAATTTCATGTCTATAAAGCTGGCTGTACATTATAATGTTCTTATTAGACCCGTGCAATTCGTTTATTTCCAAATTCGTTTTTCGACGAAATTCGACAAATTCGTTAATTCGGAAGTATTCGAATGAACCAAAACCCACTTAACAGATTTTCCAAAATTTGTAAATCCAAAAAATTAGAAAATCCGAAATAGTAACTAATTAACTAATAATACCTGACTATTAAATTCTAGGAATTAGAATTTCCTATCAAATGTGGCTGTTTAGTGAACGAATACAAATTTATCCGAAGTTACGAATAATCCGAAATAACGAATGGAACGGAACAAATAAATAATAATAAATAATAATAATTTTTATTATTTATTATTATTAATTTGTTCAGATGCTGCATTCATTATTTCGGGTAATTCGTAACTTCGGATAAATTCGTATTCGTTCACTAAACAGCCACATTTGATAGGAAATTCTAATTCCTAGAATTTAATAGTTATTTATTATTCCGGATTTCCAAATTCATTTTGCATAAATATCCCAATCATTTACATACTGTCCAATCTATACATATACTGTACCTGTGACCCCCCCCCCATTCTACTCCCCCACCCGGACCCCCCCCCCCAGAACACTGAACCTACCTAGACCCCCTCACAAGCCCCTCCCCCACCCAGACATCCCCCCGCTTCAGAACCTCTCACCCACCAAGACCCCCCAAAACACCTCCCCCACCCAGACCCCCCCACCTCAGAACCCCTCACCCCACCCAGACCCCCCAAAACATCTCCCCACCCAGACCCCCCCCACCTCAGGACCCCTCACCCACAACACCTCCCCATCCAGACCCCCCCCACCTCAGAACCCCTCATCCACCCAGACCCCCCAAAACACCCCCCCACCTAGACCCCCCCACCTCTGAACCCCTCACCCACCCAGACCCCCCAAAACACCTCCCCACCCAGACCCCCCCACCTCAGGACCCCTCACCCACCAAAACCCCCCAAGACACCTCCCCCACCCAGACCCCCCACCTCAGAACCCCTCACCCACCAAGACCCCTCAAAACACCTCCCCCACCCAGACCCCCCCACCTCAGAACCCCTCACCCACCCAGACCCCCCCCACCTCAGAACCCCTCACCCACCCAGACCCCCCCAAAACACCTCCCCCACCCAGACCCCCCCCACCTCAGAACCCCTCACCCACCCAGACCCCCCTCCTCAGAACCCCTCACCCGCCCAGACCCCTCAAAACACCTCCCCCACCCAGACCCCCCCCACCTTAGAACCCCTTACCCACCCAGACCCCCCAAAACACCTCCCCCACCCAGACCCCCCCACCTCTGAACCCCTCACCCACCCAGACCCCCCAAAACACCTCCCCCACCCAGACCTCCCTTACCTCAGGACCCCTCACCCACCAAAAACCCCCAAAACACCTCCCCCACCCAGGCCCCCCACACCTCAGAAGCCCTCACCCACCCAGACCCCCCAAAACACCTCCCTTACCCAGGCCCCCCCCCACCTCAGAACACCTCACCCACCAAAACACCTCCCCCACCCGGACACCCTCACCTTAGAACCCCTCACCCACCTCAGAACACCTCCAGTACCCAGACCCCCCCCCCCCAGAGCTCTACATACATCAGCCGCCTTCTTCTCGGCCACCTCCAGCTTCTCCTGGGCATTTTTCAGGGCTTCCGAGTATTTGTCCAACTCGTCCTCCGTCCCCTTCAACTTCTTCTGCATGGACACCAGATCGTCCTCCAACTGCGGGGACACAGAGGTCAGAGGTCACCCCCCTATATGTACCATGACTGACCTGTATGCTGAGCCGGGTATTTATTCCCTCTCACAGACATCACAGTACTACCCCAGAAGGGTGGCACCATCTTTGTTCAGGCATCATCCAGGGTCTCCATCTACTTCCTGGACTGAGATGCCGACTTTCTACAAAGTTACAATGTACAGTCTGATCACTGGGGGAGGGGAGACTGAGGAAATGACTCCTCCTCCTTCTTCTACAAAGTTACAATGTACTGTCTGATCACTGGGGGAGGGGAGACTGAGGAAATGACTCCTCCTCCTTCTTCTACAAAGTTACAATGTACAGTCTGATCACTGGGGGAGGGGAGACTGAGGAAATGACTCCTCCTCCTTCTTCTACAAAGTTACAATGTACTGTCTGATCACTGGGGGAGGGGAGACTGAGGAAATGACTCCTCCTCCTCCTTCTACAAAGTTACAATGTACAGTCTGATCACTGGGGGAGGGGAGACTGAGGAAATGACTCCTCCTCCTTCTTCTACAAAGTTACAATGTACAGTCTGATCACTGGGGGAGGGGACACTGAGGAAATGCCTCCTCCTCCTTCTACAAAGTTACAATGTACAGTCTGATCACTGGGGGAGGGGAGACTGAGGAAATGACTCCTCCTCCTTCTACAAAGTTACAATGTACAGTCTGATCACTGGGGGAGGGGAGACTGAGGAAATGACTCCTCCTCCTTCTACAAAGTTACAATGTACAGTCTGATCACTGGGGGAGGGGAGACTAAGGAAATGACTCCTCCTCCTTCTACAAAGTTACAATGTACAGTCTGATCACTGGGGGAGGGGAGACTGAGGAAATGCCTCCTCCTCCTTCTACAAAGTTACAATGTACAGTCTGATAACTGGGGGAGGGGAGACTGAGGAAATGCCTCCTCCTCCTTCTACAAAGTTACAATGTACAGTCTGATCACTGGGGGGAGGGGAGACTGAGGAAATGACTCCTCCTCCTTCTACAAAGTTACAATGTACAGTCTGATCACTGGGGGAGGGGAGACTGAGGAAATGCCTCCTCCTCCTTCTACAAAGTTACAATGTACTGTCTGATCACTGGGGGAGGGGAGACTGAGGAAATGACTCCTCCTCCTTCTACAAAGTTACAATGTACAGTCTGATCACTGGTGGGAGGGGAGACTGAGGAAATGCCTCCACCTCCTTCTACAAAGTTACAATGTACAGTCTGATCACTGGGGGGAGGGGAGACTGAGGAAATGACTCCTCCTCCTTCTACAAAGTTACAATGTACAGTCTGATCACTGGGGGGAGGGGAGACTGAGGAAATGACTCCTCCTCCTTCTACAAAGTTACAATGTACAGTCTGATCACTGGGGGGAGGGGAGACTGAGGAAATGCCTCCTCCTCCTTCTACAAAGTTACAATGTACAGTCTGATCACTGGGGGAGCGCATAACTGGTAGGACACCTGCGCGGGGGAGGGGATACTCTACCTGTTTGCATTTCTCCTCCACCTGCTTCTGCTCGGTCTCGGCCTGCTCGGCGCGGTCCAGCGCGTTCTCCTTGTCCAGCTTCAGCATCTGCATCTTCTTTTTGATGGCCTCCATTGTTGGCGGTCCGCGGCTCCGAGACCCTCTGCTGCCTTCCCTGTGCCTGCCGGGTCCCCAATGGCAGATCCGTGTCCCCCCCGGGTCCAATATAAGGGCCGGGGTCACACCTGCCCCCCCCCCCCGTTCTCTGACCCCTCCCCCGCCGCTCTTTGATGATAGGGGGGGGGCTAACACCTCCATATTTGGCTGTGGCCGGACAGCTGGTATAATTATTGTGTTACAGCATCAGTTATGAGCGGAGCTATTGTCATCGAGGGGCCATTGTTCTCCCCTCCCCCGCTCCTCTCCTAAAATATCCCGCTGAGAGATGATCCCTCGAGGGTTATAAAAAGATGACGGACGGTCCAAACGAGACGAGGCACATGAGAGGGCGACCTTAAGTGGGATTAGCGGCGGCGAGGGCGACAGAGCGGCGGGGCAAATCCATTATCTGATCTCCACGCGCTTCGCCGCCATCGCCGTAATGATTTTCCTGCGCAGTCCGAGCGACATCAGCGGCAGCAGAGAAAGTCCCGACACTTATTGGAGATACAATGTAACTTTTATGTGTCTATAGGGGGAGCGCGGACGTATCAATGTGATCAGAACCCCTCCCCCACCCCTACCCCCATCAATAAGTGTGATCAGAAGCCCACACACATCCAACCCCCACAGTACCCTCTGATATCCTCTCTAAAGGGGAGCACACACGTATCAATGTGATCAATCAATGTGATCAGAACCCCTCCCCCACCCAACCCCAACACAGTACCCTCTGATATCCTCTCTAAAGGGGAGCACACACGTATCAATGTGATCAATCAATGTGATCAGAACCCCTCCCCCACCCAACCCCAACACAGTACCCTCTGATATCCTCTCTAAAGGGGAGCACACACGTATCAATGTGATCAATCAATGTGATCAGAACCCCTCCCCCACCCAACCCCAACACAGTACCCTCTGATATCCTCTCTAAAGGGGAGCACACACGTATCAATGTGATCAGAACCCCTCCCCCCACAGTACCCCCCGCCAATCTCCTCTAAAGGGGAGCACACACGTAGGGAAGGCGACATATAAGCCGATTTAATGAAAAAATGGGGGCCCTCCTGTGGGGGGATGGGCGGAGGCAGATGGACACACTGAGGGGACACTTCTTGTGAGGGGATGGGCGGAGACAGATGGACACACTGAGGGGACACTTCCTGTGGGGGATGGGGTGAGGCGGATGGACACACTGAGGGGACACTTCCTGTGGGGGGATGGGCGGAGGCGGATGGACACACTGAGGGGACACTTCCTGTGGGGGGATGGGCGGAGGCGGATGGACACACTGAGGGGACACTTTCTGTGGGGGGATGGGCGGAGGCGGATGGACACACTGAGGGGACACTTCCTGTGGGGGGATGGGTGGAGGCGGATGGACACACTGAGGGGACACTTCCTGTGGGGGGATGGGCGGAGGCAGATGGACACACTGGGGGGACACTTCCTGTGAGGGGGATGGGCGGAGGCGGATGGACACACTGAGGGGACACTTCCTGAGGGGGGATGGGTGGAGGCGGATGGACACACTGAGGGGACACTTCCTGTGAGGGGATGAGTGGAGGCGGATGGACACACTGAGGGGACACTTCCTGTGGGGGGATGGGCGGAGGTGGATGGACACACTGAGGGGACACTTCCCGTGAGGGGATGGGCGGAGGCGGATGGACACACTGAGGGGACACTTCCTGTGGGGGGATGGGCGGAGGTGGATGGACACACTGAGGGGTCACTTTCTGTGGGGGGATGGACGGAGGCGGATGGACACACTGAGGGGACACTTCCTGTGGGGGGATGGGCGGAGGCAGATGGACACACTGAGGAGACACTTCCTGTGGGGGGATGGGCGGAGGCGGATGGACACACTGAGGGGACACTTCCTGTGGGGGGATGGACGGAGGCAGATGGACACACTGAGGGGACACTTCCTGTGGGGGGATGGGCGGAGGCGGATGGACACACTGAGGGGACACTTCCTGTGGGGGATGGGTGGAGGCGGATGGACACACTGAGGGGAAACGTCCTGTGGGGGGATGGGCGGAGGCGGATGGACACACTGAGGGGACACTTCCTGTGGGGGGATGGGCGGAGGCGGATGGACACACTGTCAGTGTGTCCATCCGCCTCCGCCCATCCCCCCACAGGAAGTGTCCCCTCAGTGACTGAGGGGACACTTCCTGTGGGGGGATGGGTGGAGGCGGATGGACACAATGTAGATAATAAACTGAATATTTTTGTTGTTTTTGTAGAAAGGGGAAATAAAGAGAAAATAAAAAAGAAATTGTCAATAAAGAAACAGAAGACAGAAAACAACGTCAGACGTTCTTTATTATCGATTATTTTCTCATCAGGAAATCATCTCTCTGTATACTGACCTGCTGAAAGCTGAGTGGCCAATCTGTAAGCTAATAAAAGGGATGGGGAGGGGCTTAGAGAATCAGGTGGGGAGGATGCTCATCACTGGTCGTCCAATGAGCAGAATGCCTGGGGAGGGGGCTGGCAGTGGGAGTGGCCAATCTGTAAGCTAATACAAGGGATGGGAGGAGCTTAGAGAATTAGGAGGGGAAGATGCTCATCACTGGTCGTCCAATGAGCAGAAGGATTGGGGAGGGGCTGGCAGTGGGTGTGGCCAATATGTAAGCTAAAAAAAGGGATGGGGAGGGGCTTAGAGAATCAAAAGGGGAGGATGCTCATCACTGGTTGTCCAATTACCAGGCAGAAGGATGGTGGGGGGGGGGCTGGCAGTAGGAGTGGCAAATTTGTAAGCTAATACAAGGGATGGGGAGATGCTTAGAGGATCAGGAGGGAGGATATTCATCACTGGTCGTCCAATGAGCAGAAGGCCTGGGGAGGGGGCTGGCAGTGGGAGTGGCCAATCTGTAAGCTAATACAAGGTATGGGGAGGGGCTTAGAGGATCAAGAGGGAGGATATTCATCACTGGTCGGCCAATGAGCAGAAAGACTTGGGGGGGCTGGCAGTGGGAGTGGCCAATCTGTAAGCTAATAAAAGGGATGGGGAGGGGCTTAGAGAATCAGGAGGGGAGGATGCTCATCACTGGTCATCCAATGAGCAGGCAGGTGGAAGGGCAGGGGAGGGCTGGCAGTGGGAGTGGCCAATCCGTAAGCTAATAAAAGGGATGGGAGGAGCTTAGAGATGTAGAGCCCCGCTCCCAATGACTGGGCGCTATGTTAAATTTAGAGGGTATCTGAGCCAATAGTTAGGCTCAGATTTAAGTGATTATGATAAATCGGCCTCTGTTCCGGCTATGGCTGTGTCGGGAAGACTTCCCACTGTTTGCCTGTAGGTGGCGTTACCACCTCAGGCCAATGTGGAAGACTGACAAGCCAGAGTGCATTGGGTATCTTTCCTCGGGAACAGTTCAGTGGGCGTGGTCTACCCACTGAGCATGCTGGGGAAGGATACTTAAGGGGCAGACGCCATGTTTTGGGGTCCTTCGTCCCCTCGCGGCCCTCCTGGCGTGGGGAGTGTGTTGTGTGATTTCAGCCCCGGGACCATGTTGGCCCGAGGCCGCAACTCTACCAAGTAGGCCCAGTTATGCTGACTGGGGCCTACACTCTGAAGGTGATCCTGTGCTGTCCGTCCTGCGGGAGGAAGCTACTCAATGGAGGAAACCAGGGGAGGACCTGTCCTGGAGAGGACCGAGCGGAAGGCTGGTGTCTTGAGGAGGGCCTGGTAATTCTATTGGAGGATACACCGTAGCCAAAGTTTACCTCGCAGTCGGCTGGGTCGGCTTAAAGGCTCTTGACTGTTTGGCTGGAAGTTCGGGTGTTAAGTCCTGTGGCAGAGGATCCCGGATTATCCAATTTTGTCCACAACCAGTCTGTGGCAGAGACTGGTCCTGATCATTGTCCGTGCATCATTCCGGCTGCTAGGCTAGATGAGAGGGGCCTATCCGGGTGAGCAATACCCACTCGAGGAGGAGTGGTGACTGACTTTATAATTGAGGAGTTTTCCCCAGTGATCTGTACTGTGTACCTGAACCTACCCCTTCCCTTCACCCTTCTACTATTCTTCAAATGTTTTAAGCAAAAGGAAAATAAAACCGAACTGCAGAAGGTTTTACATCTTGTGTGGACATTGGAGTTCTTCCAGACTTTCTTCCCCTAGACAACGAATACCGAGGTAACGTGCAAGGCCCAAATTTAAACCAGCAGCTCCTACGAGGGTGTGCTACACTTGGGGGGCTCGTCCGGGATTTGCCGTTACCTCTCGCAACTGTAAACAGGGTTTTTGCTTTATTGAAAAGTCTACAAGAAGGTGTTGGACTTTGCTTGAACTGAAACCAAAGGGGTAAAGGTACAGATCACTTGGCTAACTGCGTAGGCCGTGGGCGGAGCCAGAAAAGAAAAGCCCGCGAGCTATGCGCAAAAAAAAGAACCTAAATGGGAGGAGTTCCCGCCAACTGCGTGAGACACGTGAGTGTGTTTGGCGCCAAAGACCAAATGCTGTCAGATCAAGTGAGTGGATCAGAAAGCAGCATGTTGCTAATTTCGTGGGCACCACCCAGGCCAGGGCCTGGAATGTTCCCCATGCCCGCCGCTGTGGGTGCTATGCCACCCGGAGCCTTGCTCACAGATACAGGGATCTGGTTGAAGCCACGCGGACGCTTCATACTGTACACAAGCCGAGATGTAGAGGCGCTGGGCATGCTGTGCCCTGGATGTGAAGGACTAGCAGTGCAGTTTCGTCCATTTGCCCGGTGCCCACCCTGCGGGGAATACTTGTTTGAGGTGGAACGACCCACTGCGTTGCCCCGCGCCTACCGGATAGACTGGGATACAGGCACCGCTACGTTGGAAGATGTCGTCTTCGCCCCTTCAGTTCAGCCTGTGCGCACTACGTCTGCTGCAGAAAGTGAGCCCGGAAGAGATGTCGCTACCAACACAGAGGTACCAGCGGACATCGCAGCGGACACCTCAGTGGACACCACATCCACAGCACGTGCCCCCATCTCACCAGTGAAACGGAAGGTGGGGTACGTGAAGGCTTCCCGTGGCCGCGGTCGAGGCCTACACCAGCGTTTACCGGAACCAGACCCCGTGAGCGATGATATTCCCGGGACGTCCACGTCAGGAGCCTGTAAGAAATCTGGGGGAAAAGTGACCGGGACTTTGGTTAACTATTTGCCAGCAGAAGAGTTGGCAGACTCTGACCTAGACTCTTTGTTGGATGCTGGAGACAGGGCCGACATCAGGAATTTTGGGGCCCCTTACACAGCTTCAGGCATGGGCCCCCTGGAGCCGTGGAGAACCGGGGGGGGTGCTGCCCCGCCGCGAATTGAGAAGCGGAGGGGGGCTGCCGCAAATTCAGAAGCGGGGGGGTGCCCCACGATTTGAGAAGCGGGGGGTGCTGCCGCCGCAAATTGTTGGGGGTGGGGGGGCTTTGGGTGCCGATGAACACAAAAAAAAGGGGGGGTTGCCATCCGGGGCCCTGGGGGCCTCTGGGCCCCTTACAAAAAAAAATCATTAAAAAAAAAGGGAGGTTGCCATCCGGGGCCCTGGAGACCTTCGGGCCTCTGGGGACCTCTGGGCCCCTTACAAAAATAAAAAATAACAAAATAATAATAATTTTTATAAAAAAAAAAGGGAGGTTGCCAAAAAATAATAATAATTTTTATTAAAAAATAAATAAAAAAGGGAGGTTGCCATCCGGGGCCCTGGGGACCTCCGGGCCTCTGGGGACCTCTTGGCCCCATACAAAAAAATAAAAAATAAAATAACATAAATAAATAAAAAATAAAAAAAAATTATAAAAATAAATAAATTATATAAAAAAAAGGGGGTTGACATTCGGGGGCCCTGGGGAACTCCGGGCCCCTGGGGACCTTTGGGCCCCTTCCAAAAAAAAAAGGGGGGCCATCCGGGCCCCTTACAGGTGTACTGCCTGTACCCCCCTGATGGCAGCCCTGCAAGTAGGCCCAGTTATGCTGACTGGGGCCTACACCTTGAAGGTGATCCTGTGCTGTCCGTCCTGAGGGAGGAAGCTACTCAATGGAGGAAACCAGGGGAGGACCTGTCCTGGAGAGGACCAAGCGGAAGGCTGGTGTCTTGAGGAGGGCCTGGTAATTCTATTGGAGGATACACCGTAGCTAAAGTTCACCTCGCAGTCTGCCGGGTCGGCTTAAAGGCTCTTGACTGTTTGGCTGGAAGTTCGGGTGTTAAGTCTTGTGTCAGAGGATCCCGGTTTATCCAATTTTGTGCACAACCGGTCTGTGGCAGAGACTGGTCCTGATCATTGTGTGTGCATCATTCCGGCTGCTAGGCCAGGTGAGAGGGGCCTATCCGGGTGATTAATATCCACTCCAGGAGGAGTGGTGAATGACTGTATAGTTGAGGAGTTTCCCCTAGTGATCTGTACTGCGTACCTGAACCTACCCCTTCCCTTCACCCTTCTACTATTCTTCAAATGTTTTATGCAAAAGGAAAATAAAACCGAACTGCAGAAGGTTTTACATCTTGTGTGGACATTGGAGTTCTTCCAGACTTTCTTCCCCTAGACAACGAATACTGAGGTAACGTGCAAGGCCCAAATATAAACCAGCAGCTCCTACGGGGGTAGTGCTACAAGAGAATTAGGAGGGGAAGATGCTCATCACTGGTCGTCCAATGAGCAGGTAGAAGGATGTGGGGGGGGGGGCTGGCAGTGGAAGTGGCCAATCTGTAAGCTAATACAAGGTATGGGGAGGGGCTTAGAGAATCAGGAGGGAGGATATTCATCACTGGTCGTCCAATAAGCAGAAAGACTGGGGGGGGGCTGGCAGTGGGAGTGGCCAATCTGTCAGCTAATAAAAGGGATGGGGAGGGGCTTAGAGAATCAAAAGGGGAGGATGCTCATCACTGGTTGTCCAATTAGCAGGCAGAAGGACGGTGGGGGGGGGGAGGCTGGCAGTGGGAGTGGCCAATCTGCAAGCTAATAAAAGGGATGGGGAGGGGCTTAGAGAATCAAAAGGGGAGGATGCTCATCACTGGTCGTCCAATAAGCAGGTAGAAGGATGGTGGGGGAGGAGGCTGGCAGTGGAAGTGGCCAATTTGTAAGCTAATACAAGGAATGGGGAGGGGCTTAGAGGATCAGGAGGGAGGATATTCATCACTGGTCGTCCAATAAGCAGAAAGACTGGGGTGGCTGGCAGTGGGAGTGGCCAATCTGGCAGCTAATAAAAGGGATGGGGAGGGGCTTAGAGAATCAAAAGGGGAGGATGCTCATCACAGGTTGTCCAATTAGCAGGCAGAAGGATGGTGGGGGGGGGGCTGGCGGTAGGTGTGGCCAATCTATAAGCTAATGAGAGGGATGGGGAGGGGCTTAGAGAATTAGGAGGGGAAGATGCTCATCACTGGGCATCCAATATGCAGGAAGAAGGATGTGGGGGAGGGGGCTGGCAGTAGGAATGGCCAATCTGCAAGCTAATAAAAGGGATGGGGAGGGGCTTAGAGAATCAAAAGGGGAGGATGCTCATCACTGGTTGTCCTATTAGCAGGCAGAAGGGCGCTGGAGGGGGGCTGGCAGTGGGAGTGGCCAATCTGTCAGCTAATAAAAGGGATGGGGAGGGGCTTAGAGACACAAGGGGAGAATGCTCATCACTGGTTGTCCAATTAGCCGGCAGAAGGACGGTGGGGGGGGGAGGCTGGCAGTAGGAGTGGTCAATCTGCAAGCTAATAAAATGGATGGGGAGGGGCTTAGAGAATCAAAAGGGGAGGATGTTCATCACTGGTTGTCCAATTAGCAGGCAGAAGGATGGTGGGGGGGGGGGGCTGGCGGTAGGTGTGGTCAATCTGAAAGCTAATAAAAGGGATGGGGAGGGGCTTTGAGAATCAAAAAGGGGAGGATGCTTATCACTGGTTGTCCAATGAGCAGGCAGGTGGAAGGACGGGGGGGTTGGGTATAGAGCTGCCATGTATGAACAGCGGTGTCACCCTCCTATACAGCAACCCAATGAGAGGGGGGCAGTGTTACGAGTTAAGCCCCAAACTGATTAAGGCGAGTTCCCCCCCCCTCCCCCCTATACATAGGACATTAAACCTCATATGGGTCAGCGCATTGTGTACAACGCTACAGAATATGTCAGAGCTTCAAGAAAGAATTCCAATGACAAGAATATATTCCCCATCATGGATGATACATTGTATAATGTGGGGGGGATGGGTGTGGAGGAATGTGGATGGGGGGGCTGGGTGACAGTTATTGTCCCCCTCCCCAGTGGCGGGCAGTTGGCGCATCTCTGGATTCCGGGACCCCGGTGCCAGACATGTTTGGGATGATTCTGGTGTCACCCGGCTCCAGCTGGCCGAAGATCCCGAGAAAGAGATTATCGAGTCCCAAATATCTCCGTCCTGACCTGTCTATTGTTACAGAGAATGGGGGGGGGTACCATCTACCAACACCCCCCCCCTCCTGACCTGTCTATTGTTACAGAGAATGGGGGGGGTACCATCTACCAACACCCCACCCCCCCCTCCTGACCTGTCTATTGTTACAGAGAATGGAGGGGGGCATCATCTACCAACACCCCCCCAACTCCTAGTCCTGATTTTAGATGATAGAGACAGAATATCAACCAAAAATCCAGAGAAATCACACAATACAAATGTTCTAAATGGAGTTGCAGTTCAGTGAGTAAAATAAGTATTTGATCCCCTTAGTAGTTGGTGGGGGTTCCTTGTTGGGAAGCACAGAGGTCAGACGTTTCTTGTAGGTGGTGATCAGGTTTCCACACATCTCAGGAGGGATTATGGGAGGGGGGGGGGGTGTGGTCCGGGGGTAGGGGTGTGGTCAGGGGATAGGGCGGTGGGGGTTAGGGTTGGTGATCAGGTTTCCACACATCTCAGGAGGGATTTTCTCTTCTTTACAGATCTTCTCTAAATCCTGAAGGTTTTCTTGGCAACTCCAAGTTTCATCTCCCTCCATACATTCTCTATAGGATTAAGGTCTGGAGACTGGCTAGGCCACTCCATGACCTTCATGTGCTTCTTCTTTTGTTGCCTTGGCGGTATGTTTTGGGTCATTGTCATGCTGGAAGACCCATCTATGACCCATCTTCAGTGTTCTGGGTGAGGGAAGAAGGTTCTCCTCCAAGATATTACAATACGTGGCCCCGTCCATTGGCCCCTCAATGCGGAAAAGTCGGCCTGGACCTTTATCAGAGAAACACCCCAAAGCCTCATGTTTCCCCCTCCGTGTGACTGGAGGGATGGAGTTCTTAGGGTCATAGTCACCATATTTCTTCCTCCAAATTTACCGACTCGAGTTGATGTCAAAGAGCTGAATTTTGGTCTCATCTGACCACAGAACTTCCTCCCCCAATCCTCCTCTGAATCATTTAGATGTTCATTGGGAGACTTCAGACGGGCTGTACATGTGTCTGACTATGACCCTAAGAACTCCATCCCTCCAGTCACACGGAGGGGGAAACATGAGGCTTTGGGGCCGTTTCTCTGATAAAGGTCCAGGCCGACTTTGCCGCATTGAGGGGCCAATGGGCGGGGCCATGCAGTGGTGGTGCGTCCATAGTGGGCGCAGGAGCGCCGCCTCCTCTCTCTCCTGCACCCATCAATCAATACATACATTGCATGAATGTATGTATTGTCGCCGGCGCCCCCACTATTCAGATGGCCGGCCCCCTTGGCGAGCGCCGGCCATCTGAATTACAGCAGTGGGTGTGTTTTGGAAGGGCCTTCCCGATTACAGCCTGTGGGCTGTAATCGGCTTCCAAATAGTTAACCATAGGGCGCACAGCTCCACGCCTCTCAGCCAATCAGGTCCACCGGGTCTGGTTACCGGTAACCTGATTGGCTGAAGCAACATCGAGGGCAGGAGAAGACATCAAGGGAGCGTGGAGGTCTGGAGGAGGATGGCTGACCCAAGAAAGGTAAGTGCCGGGCGGGGGGGGGCAAACTGGCGTTTTTTGTGGGGGGCAAACTGGCGGTAATTGATAGGCACTGTGGTGACAATTGATGGCATGGCACAGTGGCGACAATTGATGCCATGGCACAGTGGTGACAATTGATGGCATGGCACCGTGGTGACAATTGATGGCATGGCACAGTGGCGACAATTGATGGGCACAGTGGCGACAATTGACGGCATGGCACAGTGGTGACAAATGATGGCATGGCACAGTGGCGACAATTGATGGCATGGCACAGTGGTGACAATTGATGGCATGGTACCGTGGTGACAATTGATGGCATGGCACAGTGGCGACAATTGATGGGCACAGTGGCGACAATTGACGGCATGGCACAGTGGTGACAAATGATGGCATGGCACAGTGGCGACAATTGATGGCATGGCACAGTGGCGACAATTGATGGCATGGCACAGTGGCAACAATTGATGGCGTGGCACAGTGGCGACAATTGATGGCGTGGCACAGTGGCGACAATTGATGGCATGGCACAGTGGCGACAATTGAAGGCATGGCACAGTGGTGACAATTGATGGCATGGCACAGTGGCAACAATTGATGGGCACAGTGGCGACAATTGACGGCATGGCACAGTGGTGACAAATGATGGCATGGCACAGTGGCGACAATTAATGGCATGGCACAGTGGTGACAATTGATGGCATGGCACAGTGGCGACAATTGACGGCATGGCACAGTGGTGACAATTGATGGCATGGCACAGTGGCGACAATTGATGGGCACAGTGGCGACAATTGACGGCATGGCACAGTGGCGACAATTGATGGCATGGCACAGTGGTGACAATTGATGGCATGGCACAGTGGCGACAATTGATGGCATGGCACAGTGGCGACAATTGATGGCATGGCACAGTGATGACAATTGATGGGCACAGTGGTGATAATTGATGGCATGGCACAGTGGCGACAATTGATGGCATGGCACAGTGATGACAATTGATGGGCACAGTGGTGACAATTGACGGCATGGCACAGTGGCGACAATTGATGGCATGGCACAGTGATGACAATTGATGGGCACAGTGGTGACAATTGACGGCATGGCACAGTGGCGACAATTGATGGCATGGCACAGTGGTGACAATTGATGGCATGGCACAGTGGCGACAATTGATGGCATGGCACAGTGGCGACAATTGATGGCATGGCACAGTGATGACAATTGATGGGCACAGTGGTGACAATTGATGGCATGGCACAGTGGCGACAATTGATGGGCACAGTGGTGGCAATTGATGGGCACAGTATCTGCGTTTGATGGGCACAGTGAGGCTGCAATTGATGTTTTTTTTTTTTCGTTTCTTTGCCCCCCAAAAATTTTGAGCACCAGCCGCCACTGGGGCCATGTATTGTAAGATCTTGGATGAGAACCTTCTTCCCTCACCCAGAACACTGAAGATGGGTCATGGATGGGTGTTCCAACATGAAAATTACCCAAAACATACCGCCAAGGCAACAAAGAAGTGGCTCAGGAAGAAGCACATTAAAGCAGAGTTCCAGGCTATTTTTAGTCTATTAAAAGTCAGCAGCTACAAACAGCCACTCACCTGTCCCATGATCCAGCGATGCGGCCGCACGGAGGCCCGCTCCTCTCCCCCTCCTCTCTGCGGCACCGTCATTAGAAATGTGGGCACCCGGGCTTGTGGCTTGGCGGCCGGCCGCGCACTGCGCATGCGCGAAGTCGCGCTGCGCTCTTGGAGTGGACATGTGATCTTCTGGGACCTCTCACGTGTTCCAGAAGATCGCCTAGAGGGAGGGGCCGCCTAGGGGGAGAGGAGGAGTCGCCTAGGCAGAAGGAGGAAGTGGGACAGGAAGTCCCCTTCAAAACGAAGAACCCCTTCCCCCCCAAAAAAAAAAAAAATAATTACATGCCAAATGTGGCATGTAAGGGGGTGAGGAGTACTTAAAGCGGAAGTTCCACTTTTGGGTGGAACTCCGCTTTAAGATCATGGAGTGGCCTAGCCAGTCTCCAGACCTTAATCCTATAGAAAATGTATGGCTTCTCAGCCCGGGCTTCTCGGCTCTTCATTGGATAGATTGATAGCAGCGCAGCAGCCATTGGCTCGCGCTGCTGTCAATCAACTCCAATGACGTGGCGCGCCGGGGGGGTGGGGCCGTGTCCTGTAGTTGGCGGCTATGGACGCCGAATACAGGACTCGGGAGCGCTTCCCATAGGGGGGGTTATCAGAAGCGGGGAGGAGCCGAGAGAGCCGCCGAGGGACCCCAGAAGACGATGATCGGGGGCCACTCTGTGCAAAACTTTCTTTCTTTCTTTTTTTATTTTTCTCTCTCTCTGTTCTGCTATCTTTCTATTTTCTCTTTCTTTCTCCTTTATTTCTTTCTCTCTCTCTCTCTCTCTCTCTCTCTCTCTCTCCATTCTTTCTTTCACCTAGAGGCGATTCAGTTCAGTTCGCATGTGAGCGTTATACAAGTCACTCATTTCTTTCATTTCTTTTGTTCTCTCTCTCTCTCCTTTCTTCCTTTCTTTCCTTCTATCTATCTTCTTTCTTTTTTCTCTCTCTCTCTTCTTTTCTCTCTCTCATTTCTTTCTTTCTCTCTTTCTCTCCTGCTATATATCTTTCTTTCTTTTGCTTCTTTCTTTTTTTCATTTTTTCTTTCCTGCTATCTATCTATTATGTTTCTTTCTCTTTCTCTCTCTCTCGCTCTCTCTCTCTCTTATTTTCTCTCTCTCTTTTCTCTCTCTCTCTCTCTCTCCTTTCTTTTCTGCTATCTATCTATTTTATCTTTCTTTCTTTTTCTCTCTCTTTCTTTCTCTCCTGCTATCTATCTATTTTCTCTTTCTTTCTTTCTCGCTCTATTTCTTTCTCTCTCTCATTTCTTTCTTTTTCTTTCTTTCTTTCTCTTTCTCGCTCTATTTCTCTCTCTTTCTCTCTCTCCTTTCTTTCTTTCCATCTTTCTTTCTCTCTCTCATTTTTTTTTCTTTCTTTCTTTCTCTCTCTCTCTGTTCTACTATCTTTCTATTTTCTCTTTCTTTCTTTCTCTCTCTTCTTTCTCTCTCTCCTTTATTTCGTTCTCTCTCTGTTCTGCTATCTTTCTATTTCTTTCTTTCTCTTTCTTTCTTTCTTTCTTTCTCTTTCTTTCTTTCTCTCTCTCCTTTCTTTTCTGCTATCTATCTATTTTCTTTCTTTCTCTCCTGCTATCTATCTATTCTCTCGTTTTTTCTTTCTTTTTTCTCGCTCTATTTCTTTTTTTTCTCTCTCTCTCTCCTTTCTTTCTTTCTCTCTCTCTCTTTCTTTCTCTCCTTTCTTTCTTTCTCTCTCTCCTTTCTTTCTTTCCATCTTTCTTTCTCTCTCTCATTTCTTTCTTTCTCTCTCTCATTTCTTTCTTTCTTTCTCTCTCTCTCTGTTCTGCTATCTTTCTTTCTTTCTCTCTTTCTTTCTTTCTTTCTCTCTCTTGCTCTCTCTCGTTTCTTTCTTTCTCTCTCTCTCTGTTCTGCTATCTTTCTATTTTCTCTTTCTTTCTTTCTTCCTTTCTTTCCTGCTATCTATCTCCTTTCTTTTTTTCTCTCTCTCTCTCTCTCTTCTTTTCTCTCTCTCATTTCTTTCTTTCTCTCTTTTTTTCTCTCTCTCTTTCTCTCCTGCTATATATCTTTCTTTCTTTTGCTTCTTTCTTTCCTGTTTTCTTTCCTGCTATCTATCTATTATGTTTCTATCTTTTTCTCTTTCTCTCTTATTTTCTCTCTCTCATTTCTTTCTTTCTTTCTTTCTTTTTCTCTTCTGCTATCTTTCTTTCTCTTTCTTTCTTTCTTTCTATCTCCTTTCTTCCCTGCTATCTATTTTCTTTCCTTCTCTCTTTCTCTCTCTCTTCTTTTCTCTCTCTATTTTTTCTCTCCCTCTCTTTCTCTCCTGCTATCTTTCTTTCTCTCTCTCTCTTTTTCTTTGTTTCATTGTTTTTACTTCCTCCTTTCTCTCCCGCTTTTTTTCTATCTATCTATCTATCTCTATCTATCTATCTATCTCTCTATCTATCTCTATCTATCTATCTATCTATCTATCTATCTCTCTATCTATCTATCTATCTCTCTATCTCTCACTCTATCTATCTATCTCTCTATCTCTCTATCTATCTCTCTCTCACTATCTCACTATCTCACTATCTCTCTATCTCTCTATCTCTCTATCTCTCTCTCTATCTATCAATCGCTTCCATACTTATTGATTTTCTTTCTTGTTCCTTCCCAGATGTTGCGGGGAGTCTCCACGCTCCGGATAATGTAGAGGGTCCCGGGCGCTGTAGCAATATGTCTGATATTTAGTCGATTTTCAGTAAAACAACCTAATATCAAACATATCAGACAGAACCGAGGGGGGAAAGTTCCGATCCGCTGACACCATCCCATCATCTCTGTATCTCTGCCATGCACTGAGTAGAGTGCTAGCTCTTGGGCCCAGTAATACTCCTGCTGTGTCTTTTCACCTGCTGACCTCCAGGTTGGGGGACATCAGAGGCCTATAGAGGACAAAAGTCAGAGAATGAGCCCCACACAGTGCGCTCCCCCTCCCCCGCCACTCTCCATCTCACACACTTCATACACAATATAGTTCTGTTCTACAACATGAAACAAACGCATTGTATGAGAGGAGAGGAGAGGAGACAGACAGGGCCTGGGAGAGAGAGCGACCGAGATAGAGAGAGAGAGAAATAGAGAGAGAGATTCACTGACTGGAGAGATAAATTGATACAAAGATAGAAGACAGAGAGATCAGTGGAGTGATTGGAGGGATTGATCTGAGGAGAGGGGAGGAAAGGAGAGAGTGGAAATGGAAAGAAGAGAGGAGAAAGAGGGAAAGTAGAAGAGAGAAGAGAAGAGAAGAGAAAGTGAGGAGAGGGGCATGAGGGAAAGAAGAGACAAGAAAAGAGGAGAGGAGAGTGAGAAAGAAGAGAGGAGAGGAAAGTAGAGGAGTGGAGACGGAAAGAAGAGATGAGAGAGGGAGCAGAGAGGAGAGAAGAGGAGAGGAGAGGGAAAGCGAAGAGGAGATAGAGGGAAATGAGATGAAAGGAGAGCAGAGAAGAGGAGAGGAGCGAGAGAAAGAAGAGAGGAGAGGAAAGTAGAGGAGCGAAGAGAGAGGGAGAGGAGAAGAGAGGAGAGCTGGAGAGGAGAGAAGAGAAGATGAGAGGAGAGGGAAAGAGAAGAGAGAGGAGGAGTAAAGAGGGAAAGAAGCGAGGAGAGAGGAAGCAGAGAGGAGAAGCGAGGAGAGGAGAGAAGATGAGAGGAGAGGGAAAGATAAGAGGAGATAGAAGGAAATGAGATGAGAGGAGAGGAGAGAGAGGAAGAAGAGAAGAGAGGAAAGTAGAGGAGAGAAGAGAGAGAGGGAGAGGAGAAGAGAGCAGAGCTGGAGAGGAGAGGAGAGAAGAGAAGATGAGAGGAGAGGGAAAGAAGAGAGGAAAGTAAAGGAGTGGAAAGGGAAAGAAGAGACGAGAGAGGGAGCAGAGAGGAGAAGCGAGGAGAGGAGAGAAGATGAGAGGAGAGGGAAAGATAAGAGGAGATAGAAGGAAATGAGATGAGAGGAGAGGAGAGAGAGGAAGAAGAGAGGAGAGGAAAGTAGAGGAGAGAAGAGAGAGAGGGAGAGGAGAAGAGAGCAGAGCTGGAGAGGAGAGGAGAGAAGAGAAGATGAGAGGAGAGGGAAAGAAGAGAGGAAAGTAGAGGAGTGGAAAGGGAAAGAAGAGACGAGAGAGGGAGCAGAGAGGAGAAGCGAGGAGAGGAGAGAAGATGAGAGGAGAGGGAAAGATAAGAGGAGATAGAGGGAAATGAGATGAGAGGAGAGGAGAGAGAGGAAGAAGAGAGGAGAGGAAAGTAGAGGAGAGAAGAGAGAGAGGGAGAGGAGAAGAGAGGAGAGCTGGAGAGGAGAGAAGAGAAGATGAGAGGAGAGGGAAAGAGAAGAGAGAGGAGGAGTGGAGAGGGAAAGAAGAGACGAGAGAGGGAGCAGAGAGGAGAAGCGAGGAGAGGAGAGAAGATGAGAGGAGAGGGAAAGAGGAGAGGAGATAGAGGGAAATGAGATGAGAGGAGAGGAGAGGGAGGAAGAAGAGAGGAGAGGAAAGTAGAGGAGAGAAGAGAGAGAGAGGGAGAGGAGAAGAGAGGAGAGCTGGAGAGGAGAGGGGAGAAGAGAAGATGAGAGGAGAGGGAAAAAGGAGAGGAGAGAGGAGGAGTGGAGAGGGAAAGAAGAGACGAGAGAGGGAGCAGAGAGGAGAAGCGAGGAGAGGAGAGAAGATGAGAGGAGAGGGAAAGAGAAGAGAAGATGAGAGGAAAGGGAAAGAGGAGAGGAGAGAAGATGAGAGGAGAGGGAAAGATAAGAGGAGATAGAGGGAAATGAGATGAGAGGAGAGGAGAGAGAGGAAGAAGAGAGGAGAGGAAAGTAGAGGAGAGAAGAGAGAGAGGGAGAGGAGAAGAGAGGAGAGCTGGAGAGGAGAGAAGAGAAGATGAGAGGAGAGGGAAAGAGAAGAGAGAGGAGGAGTGGAGAGGGAAAGAAGAGACGAGAGAGGGAGCAGAGAGGAGAAGCGAGGAGAGGAGAGAAGATGAGAGGAGAGGGAAAGAGGAGAGGAGATAGAGGGAAATGAGATGAGAGGAGAGGAGAGAGAGGAAGAAGAGAGGAGAGGAAAGTAGAGGAGAGAAGAGAGAGAGGGAGAGGAGAAGAGAGGAGAGCTGGAGAGGAGAGGGGAGAAGAGAAGATGAGAGGAGAGGGAAAAAGAAGAGGAGAGAGGAGGAGTGGAGAGGGAAAGAAGAGACGAGAGAGGGAGCAGAGAGGAGAAGCGAGGAGAGGAGAGAAGATGAGAGGAGAGGGAAAGAGAAGAGAAGATGAGAGGAAAGGGAAAGAGGAGAGGAGAGAAGATGAGAGGAGAGGGAAAGATAAGAGGAGATAGAGGGAAATGAGATGAGAGGAGAGGAGAGAGAGGAAGAAAAGAGGAGAGGAAAGTAGAGGAGAGAAGAGAGAGAGGGAGAGGAGAAGAAAGGAGAGCTGGAGAGGAGAGAAGAGAAGATGAGAGGAGAGGGAGAGAAGAGGAGAGGGAATTAGTAGAGGATACAGAGGGATAGAAGAGAAGAGGAGAAGAGAGGAGATGAGAGGAGAGGAGATAAGAGGAGAGGGAATAAAGAGAGGAGATAGAGGGAGAGGAGAGAAGAGAAGAGAAGAAAAGAGGAGAGGAGAGAATAGGAGGGAAGTTGGAAAGAAGAGAGGAGAAAAAAGGAGAGGATAGAGGGGGAAAGAAGAGAAAAAAGAGGGAGAGCAGAGGAGAGAAGAGGTGAGGGAAAGAAGAGAGGGGGAGAGGGAGAGGAGAGAGATAGAGGAGGGAAAGGGAGAGAAGAAAAGTTGAGAGGAGAGGAGAGAGGGGAGGGAGAGTGAGGCTTTAGTGGGACAATAGCGGAGGCCGGGGGGGGAAAAGACCCCATCCTGAGGACCCCAGAAGAAAGGAGCTCGGGGGGGGGGGGGGAAGGAGACGGATGAGCTCTGCAGAGACAGGCAGTCAGTGAGACGGTCAGAGGAGGAAAGGAGGAAAGGAATGGAGAAGTTGGCGTGACAAGAAGAGGGATGAGAGCGATGAGGGAGAGGCCGGGGAGTATCTGGGATAAAGAGGAACTGCGAGAGACAGCAAGACACAGGAAATATTCCAACTTCATAGAGAGACACAGAGAAGAGATAGTCTGCAGATCCAAATACTGAGACGAGACAGAGGAGAGCGCAATTCATGGGGGACATTATCCAACTGATTATATCATTATGTATCTGTCAGGAGGGGGGTGGGAGGGAGAGATGTTCTGCAGATCTGTAGATAGGACAATATAGGTGGGATCGGAGGATGGGTGAAGGAAGTTGGACTCACACACAAAGTCTGTCCCCGGCTCACCTACCTGCACCCTGTGGTTGGCCGCGGTGGCTCTTGGTGGAATTGGGGCAGCGTTGGGTTTATAAGTCCCTCGCCCGCCGTGGGGTCCAATCCCCGTCCTCCAGCTGCCGGTGTCCCCATCGGCCCTTTAATTAGGAATCATTGATCGTAACCTCGAATGATGGGATCAATAATGGGGAATGTTCAGTGAGTGTGTCAGGGGCCCCCCCGCGTAGGGGACAGGAGGGGCCCCCGGGGCTCTAATTACTGGTATTGTCGGTGAGAACGCGGCGGCCTCGTCTGCTCCATCTGGGGGTGTTCAGCCTTGCTGGGATTTGTGTGGGAAGAGTCGCTGTGGCAGCGTTCTCCGTCAGCCCAGAAAACCGTTCTCTCCGCACTCAGATCCGCCGAATCCCCACATTCCAGAACTTTCCATGGGAGCGGGCCGTGGTTCTGTACTGCGCCGCAATACCTGCACCATCCGGCCATCACCTCACTCCAGACCGTGCCGCGATACCTGCACCGCGCGTCTATCACCGCACTCCGTACCGCGCCGCGATACCTGCACCGCGCGTTTATCACCGCACTCCGTACCGTGCCGCGATACCTGCACCATCCGCCCATCACCTCACTCCGTACCGCGCCGCGATACCTGCACCGCACGTCCATCACCGCACTCCGTACCGCGCCGCAATACCTGGACCATCCGCCCATCACCTCACTCCGTACCGCGCCGCGATACCTGCACCGCACGTCCATCACCGCACTCCGTACCGCGCCGCAATACCTGCACCTTCCGCCCATCACCGCACTCTGTACCGCGCCGCGATACCTGCACCGTGCGTCTATCACCGCACTCCGTACCGTGCCGCGATACCTGCACCACCCGTCCATCACCGCACTCCGTACCGCGCCGCGATACCTGCATCATCCGCCCATTACCACACTCCGTACCGTGCCGCGATACCTGCACCGCACGTCCATCACCGCACTCCGTACCGCGTCGCAATACCTGCACCATCCGCCCATCACCGCACTCCGTACCGCGCCGCAATACCTGCACCGCACGTCCATCACCGCGCCGCGATACCTGCACCGCACGTCCATCACTGCACTCCGTACCGCGCCGCGATACCTACACCGCACGTCCATCACCGCACTCCGTACCGCAATACCTGCACCATCCGCCCATCACCGCACTCCGTACCGCGCCGCGATACCTGCACCGCACGTCCATCACCGCACTCCGTACCGCGCAGCGATACCTGCAACGCGCGTCTATCACCGCACTCCGTACCGCGCCGCAATACCTGCACCATCCGCCCATCACCGCACTCTGTACCGCGCCGCGATACCTGCACCACGCGTCTATCACCGCACTTCGTACCGCGCCGCAATACCTGCACCATCCGCCTATCACCGCACTCCGTACCGCGCCACGATACCTGCACCGTGCATCTATCACCGCACTCCGTACTGCGCGCCGCAATACCTGCACCATCCGCCCATCACCGCACTCCGTATCGCCCCGCGATACCTGCACCGCGCATCTATCACCGCACTCCGTACTGCAATACCTGCACCGCGCGTCTATCACCGCACTCCATACCGCGCCGCAATACCTGCACCATCCGTCCAACACCGCACTCCGTACCGCACCGCGATACCTGCACCATCCGTCCATCACGCACTCAGTACCGCACCGCGATACCTGCACCGCGCATCCATCACCGCACTCCGTACCGCGCTGCAATACCTGCACCGCGCGTCCATCACCGCACTCCGTACCGCAACACCTGCACCGTCCATCCATCACCGCACTCCGTACCACGGCGCAACACCTACAACGTCCGTCCATCACCGCACTCTGTACTGCGCGGCAACACCTGCACCACCCGTCTATCACTGCACTCCTTACTACACCGCAACACCTGCACCACCCGTCCATCACCACACTCCTTACCACGCCGCAACACTTGCACCGCCCATCCATCACTGCACTCCTTACCACGCCGCAACACCTGCACCGCCCGTCGATCACAGCACTCCTTACCACGCCGCAACACTTGCACCGTCCGTCCTTCACCTCACTCCGTACCGTGCCGCAACACCTGCACCGCCCATCCATCACCGCACTCCGTACCGCGCCGCAACACCTGCACCGCCCATACATCGCTGCACTCCTTACCACGCCGCAACACCTGCACCGTCCGTCCATCACCGCACTCCGTACCGCGCGGCAACACCTGCACCGCCTATCCATCACCGCACTCCTTACCACGCCGCAAACACCTGCACCGCCCGTCCATCACCACACTCCTTACCACGCCGCAACACCTGCACCACCCGTCCATCACAGCACTCCTTACCACACCGCAACACCTGCACCGCCCGTCCATCACCGCACTCCGTACCGCGCCGCAATACCTGCACCGTCCGTCCATCACCGCAATCCGTACCTCGTGGCAACACCTGCACCGCCCGTCCATAACCGCACTCCTTACCACGCCGCAACACTTGCACTGCCCATCCATCACCGCACTCCTTACCACGCCGCAACACCTGCACCGCCCGTCAATCACAGCACTCCTTACCACGCCGCAACACCTGCACCGTCCGTCCATCACCTCACTCCGTACCACGCCGCAACACCTGCACCGCCTGTCCATCACAGCACTCCTTACCACGCCGCAACACCTGCACCGCCCGTCCATCACCTCACTCCGTAACCACGCCGCAACACCTGCACCGTACGTCCATCACTGCACTCTGTACCGCGCGGCAACACCTGCACCACCCGTCTATCACTGCACTCCTTACCACACCGCAACACCTGCACCGTCCGTCCATCACCTCACTCCGTACCACGCCGCAACACCTGCACCGTACGTCCATCACTGCACTCTGTACCGCGCGGCAACACCTGCACCACCCGTCTATCACTGCACTCCTTACTACACCGCAACACCTGCACCACCCGTCCATCACCACACTCCTTACCACGCCGCAACACTTGCACCGCCCATCCATCACTGCACTCCTTACCACGCCGCAACACCTGCACCGCCCGTCGATCACAGCACTCCTTACCACGCCGCAACACTTGCACCGTCCGTCCTTCACCTCACTCCGTACCGTGCCGCAACACCTGCACCGCCCCTCCATCACCGCACTCCGCACCGCGCCGCAATACCTGCACCGCACGCCCATCACCACACTCCGTACCGCAACACCTGCACCGTTCGTCCATCACTGCACTCCGTACCGGGCCGCAACACCTGCACCGTCCATCCATCACCTCACTCCATACCGTGCCACAACACCTGCACCGCCCCTCCATCACCGCACTCCGCACCGCGCCGCAATACCTGCACCGCCCATCCCATCACCGCACTCCTCACCGCACCGCAACACCTGCACCGGCCATCCCATCACCGCACTATGTACCGCGCCGCAACGCCTGTCCCACCACCGCACTCCTTACCGTGCCGCAATACCTGCACCGCCCGTCCCATCACCGCACTCCTCACCGCACCGCAACACCTGCAACGCCTGTCCCACCACCACACTCCTTACTGTGCCGTAACATCTGCACCGCCTGTCCTATCACTGCACTCCTCACTGCACCGCAACACCTGCGCCGCCCATCCCATAACCGCACTGCAACACCTGCACCGCCTATCCCATCACCGCACTGCTCACCGCAACACCTGTCCCACCACCGCACTCCTTACCGTGCCGCAACACCTGCAACGCCTGTCCCACCACCGCACTTCTTACTGTGCCGCAACACCTGCACCGCCTGTCCCATCACCGCACTCCTCACCGCACCGCAACACCTGCACCGCCCGTCCAATCACCGCACTCTGTCCCGCGCCGCAATACCTGCACCGCCCCACCCATCACCATACTCCTCACCGCAACACCTGCACCGCCTGTCCCATCACCGCACTCCGTATCGTGCCGCAACACCTGCACCGCCTGTCCCTCCACCGCACTCCTCACCGCACCGCAACACCTGCACCGCCCGTCCAATCACCACACTCTGTCCCGCGCCGCAATACCTGCACCGCCCCACCCATCACCACACTCCTCACCGCACCGCAACACCTGCACCGCCTGTCCCATCACCGCACTCCGTACCGTGCCGCAACACCTGCACCGCCTGTTCCATCACCACACTCCTCACCACGCCGCAACACCTGCACCGCCTGTTCCATCACCACACTCCTCACCGCACCGCAACACCTGCAACACATGTCTCACCACGCACTCCTTACCGTGCTGCAATGCCTGCACCGCCCATCCCATTACCGCACTCCTCACCACACCGCAACACCTGCAACGCCTGTCCCACCACCTCACTCCTTACCTTGCGGCAACACCTGCACCGCCCGTCCAATCACCGCACTCCTCACCACGCTGCAACACCTGCACTGCCTATCCATCACCGCACTCAGATCCGCGCCGCAACACCTGCACCGCCCGTCCAATCACTGCAATCTGTACCGTGCCGCAACACCTGCATCGCCCGTCACATCACCGCACTCCTCACCACGCCGCAACACCTGCACTGCCCGTCCAATCACCACACTCCGTACACCGCTGCAATACTTGTACCGCCCGTCCCATCACCGCACTCGTCACCGCACCGCAACACCTGCACCGCCTGTCCCTCCACCGCACTCCTCACCGCACCGCAACACCTGCACCGCCTTTCCCACCACGCCGCAACACCTGCACTACCCATCCATCATCGCACTCAGATCCGCGCCGCAACACCATCCCATCACTGTACTCTTTCCACTGCCCAATCACAGTCTAGTATGACCTGGGCTCAAAGGAAGTAGGTTGAATCAGTGGTGGTCTTGGAGGTGTGTTTGGGGTGGTTATCATGTTGGAATACTACCCTGCGGCAGAAAGACCCCCGAAGTCGGAAGAAGACCCCCGGAGCTGCCTAATAAATTACTTTAAAAACCTGTGTTGTGTTTTTTATTGACTTTTTTTTCCACCAGGTGAATGGGTAGGGGTACGATGTACCCCATACTCATTCACATAGGGTGGGGGGCCGGGATCTGGGGGCCCCCTTATTAAAGGGGGCTCCCGGATTCCGAAAAGCCCCCCGCCCGCAGACCTGAACCGTACCAGGCCACATGCCCTCAACATGGGGAGGATGTCCCCATGTTGATGGGGACAAGGGCCTCTTCCCGACAACCCTGGCCGTTGGTTGTTGGGGTCTGCGGGTGGGGGGGCTTATCGGAATCCGGGAGCCCCCTTTAATAAGGGGGCCCTCAGATCCCGGCCCCCCACCCTATGTGAATGAGTATGGGGTACATCGTACCCCTACCCATTCACCTGGTGGCAAAAAAAGTCAATAAAAAACACAACACAGGTTTTTAAAGTGGTGGAGTTTGAGCACAGTGGCGGCAATTGATGTTTTTTTTTTTCAGTTTGTTTGCACCCACCCCCAAAAATTTTGAGCACCAGCTGCCACTGAGTGAAACCAATTGCCTTCAGAAGTCACCTAATTAGTAAATAGAATCCACCTGTGTGTCATGTAATCTCAGCTGTTCTGTGAAGCCCTCAGAGGTTTGTTAGAGAACCTCAGTGAACAAACAGCATCACGAAGGCCAAGGAACACACCAGACAGGTCAGGGATAAAGTTGTGGAGAAGTATAAAGCAGGGTTAGGTTATAAAATAAAATCTCCCAAGCTTTGACCATCTCACGGAGCTCTGTGTTCAATCCATCATCGGAAAATGGAAAGAGTATGGCACAACTGCAAACCTACCAAGACATGGTCGTCCACCTAAACTGACCGGGCCGGGCAAGGAGAGCATTCATCAGAGAAGCAGCCAAGAGGTCCCATGGTAACTCTGGAGGAGCTGCAGAGATCCACAGCTCAGGGGGGAGAATCTGTCCACAGGACAACTATTAGTCGTCACTCCACAAATCTCCCCTTTATGGAGGAGTGACAAGAAGAAAGACATTGGGGAAAGAAAGTCATAAGAAGTCCTGTTTGCAGTTTGTGAGAAGCCATGTGGGGGACACAGCAAACATGTGGGGGACACAGCAAACTTGTGGGGGACACAGCAAACATGTGGGGGACACAGCAAACTTGTGGGGGGACCCAGCAAACATGTGGGGGACACAGCAATCATGTGGAGGGACACAGCAAACATGTGGGCGACACAGCAAACATGTGGGGGACACAGCAAACATGTGGGGGACACAGCAAACATGTGGGGGACACAGCAAACGTGGGGGACACAGCAAACATGTGGGGGACACAGCAAACTTGTGGGGGACACAGCAAACTTGTGGGGCACACAGCAACCATGTGGGGGACACAGCAAACATGGGGGGGACACAGCAAACATGTGGGGAACACAGCAAACATGTGGGGAACACAGCAAACATGTGGGGGACACAGCAATCATGGGGGGGACACAGCAATCATGGGGGGGACACAGCAATCATGTGGGGAACACAGCAAACATGTGGGGGACACAGCAAACATGTGGGGGACACAGCAATCATGGGGGGGACACAGCAAACATGTGGGGGACACAGCAAACATGTGGGGGACACAGCAAACATGGGGGGGGACACAGCAAACATGTGGGGGGACACAGAAATCATGGGGGGGACACAGCAATCATGGGGGGGGACAGCAAACATGTGGGGGACACAGCAAACATGTGGGGGACACAGCAATCATGGGGGGGACACAGCAAACATGTGGGGGACACAGCAAACATGTGGGGGACACAGCAAACATGGGGGGGACACAGCAAACATGGGGGGGACACAGCAATCATGTGGGGGACACAGCAATCATGTGGAAGAAGGCGCTCTGGTCAGATGAGGCCAACATTGAACTTTTTTCCCTAAAAGTAAAACGCTATGTGTGGTGTAAAACTAACACTGCACATCACCCTGAACACACCATGGTGGTGGCAGCATCATGTGGTGGGGATGATTTTCTTCAGCAGGGACAGGGAAGCTGGTCAGAGTTGATGGGAAGATGGATGGAGACAAATACAGGACAATCTTAGAAGAAAACCTGTTAGAGTCTGTAAAAGACTTGAGACAGGGGGGGAGGTTCACCTTCCAGCAGGACAACGACCCTAAAGTACAGCCAGAGCTACAATGGAATGGTTTAGATCAAAGCATATTCATGTGTTAGAATGGCCCAGTCAATTTGCTATTCAAGCTGAGTTTACACAACATGGTAGGGAAAATGGGGTTGATCTACTAAAGGCAATATGTTATTTCATGTTTTTTAGGGTTAGAGCATTTTGAGATTCAGCTTAACTAATTAAACGCTTATCAAAGCGTTTCCATGCATTTCTATGGGAGAAGCGCTGAGGTGTGGACGGGGCCTCGTTGTCTTCGGGATACAATGTAACAATCTGCTCTCTCAGTTGATTCTTTTTGTTTCCTTTCGCTTGTGACGGAAATGTCTGCCGATGACGTCATGGAAAGAATTGTGAGCTTCAGAGGAAGAACAGTTGTGTGACACAGGGGGGGGGGGCGCATTGCCGGAGCGCCGGAGCCCAGTACATCATATCACCGGATTATCCGGAGAATTCCGGGAGCGTCTCGTAGATAGAAATGTAATCCCTTCACATCACACCGACCATTGTCATAGGATTGGTATTTATCAGATAAAAGATGGGGTCCCTTTAAGGGAAATTATACTTTTACACAGCTGATCACTCAGCAGGAAGGAAATCAACAAAAGTCCTCATTGTTTCCCCTTCACCCCAACATTTCTGTTCCATTGTGACCAAGGGGGCCGGATGTGGCCCTTTCCTTGCTTTTATCTGGCCCTAGGGGCACTATTCCTCCCAGTGACACCAATAATGGGGCACTATTCCTCCCACTGACACCAATGATGGGGCACTATTCCTCCCACTGACACCAATGATGGGGCACTATTCCTCCCACTGACACCAATAATGGGACACTATTCCTCCCACTGACACCAATGATGGGGCACTATTCCTCCCACTGACACCAATAATGGGGCACTATTCCTCCCACTGACACCAATGATGGGGCACTATTCCTCCCACTGACACCAATAATGGGGCACTATTCCTCCCACTGACACCAATGATGGGACACTATTCCTCCCACTGACACCAATAATGGGCCACTATTCCTCCCACTGACACCAATGATGGGACACTATTCCTCCCACTGACACCAATAATGGGACACTATTCCTCCCACTGACACCAATAATGGGGCACTATTCCTCCCACTGACACCAATAATGGGGCACTATTCCTCCCACTGACACCAATAATGGGACACTATTCCTCCCACTGACACCAATGATGGGACACTATTCCTCCCACTGACACCAATAATGGGACACTATTCCTCCCACTGACACCAATAATGGGACACTATTCCTCCCACTGACACCAACAATGGGACACTATTCCTCCCACTGACACCAATAATGGGACACTATTCCTCCCACTGACACCAATGATGGGACACTATTCCTTCCACTGACACCAATGATGGGGCACTATTCCTCCCACTGACACCAATGATGGGACACTATTCCTCCCACTGACACCAATGATGGGGCACTATTCCTCCCACTGATACCAATGATGGGACACTATTCCTCCCACTGACACCAATGATGGGACACTATTCCTCCCACTGACACCAATGATGGGGCACTATTCCTCCCACTGACACCAATGATGGGGCACTATTCCTCCCACTGATACCAATGATGGGGCACTATTCCTCCCACTGACACCAATGATGGGGCACTATTCCTCCCACTGATACCAATGATGGGGCACTATTCCTCCCACTGACACCAATGATGGGGCACTATTCCTCCCACTGACACCAATGATGGGACACTATTCCTCCCACTGACACCAATAATGGGACACTATTCCTCCCACTGACACCAATAATGGGGCACTATTCCTCCCACTGACACCAATAATGGGGCACTATTCCTCCCACTGACACCAATAATGGGACACTATTCCTCCCACTGACACCAATGATGGGACACTATTCCTCCCACTGACACCAATAATGGGACACTATTCCTCCCACTGACACCAATGATGGGACACTATTCCTCCCACTGACACCAATGATGGGACACTATTCCTCCCACTGACACCAATGATGGGACACTATTCCTTCCACTGACACCAATGATGGGGCACTATTCCTCCCACTGACACCAATGATGGGACACTATTCCTCCCACTGACACCAATGATGGGGCACTATTCCTCCCACTGACACCAATGATGGGACACTATTCCTCCCACTGACACCAATGATGGGACACTATTCCTCCCACTGACACCAATGATGGGGCACTATTCCTCCCACTGACACCAATGATGGGGCACTATTCCTCCCACTGACACCAATGATGGGGCACTATTCCTCCCACTGACACCAATGATGGGGCACTATTCCTCCCACTGATACCAATGATGGGGCACTATTCCTCCCACTGACACCAATGATGGGACACTATTCCTCCCACTGACACCAATGATGGGGCACTATTCCTCCCACTGATACCAATGATGGGACACTATTCCTCCCACTGACACCAATGATGGGACACTATTCCTCCCACTGACACCAATGATGGGACACTATTCCTCCCACTGATACCAATGATGGGACACTATTCCTCCCACTGACACCAATGATGGGACACTATTCCTCCCACTGACACCAATGATGGGGCACTATTCCTCCCACTGATACCAATGATGGGGCACTATTCCTCCCACTGACACCAATGATGGGGCACTATTCCTCCCACTGACACCAATGATGGGACACTATTCCTCCCACTGACACCAATAATGGGGCACTATTCCTCCCACTGACACCAATAATGGGGCACTATTCCTCCCACTGACACCAATAATGGGACACTATTCCTCCCACTGATACCAATGATGGGGCACTATTCCTCCCACTGATACCAATGATGGGACACTATTCCTCCCACTGACACCAATAATGGGACACTATTCCTCCCACTGATACCAATGATGGGACACTATTCCTCCCACTGACACCAATGATGGGACACTCTTCCTCCCACTGACACCAATAATGGGACACTATTCCTCCCACTGACACCAATAATGGGACACTATTCCTCCCACTGACACCAATAATGGGACACTATTCCTCCCACTGACACCAACAATGGGACACTATTCCTCCCACTGACACCAATAATGGGACACTATTCCTCCCACTGACACCAATGATGGGACACTATTCCTCCCACTGACACCAATAATGGGACACTATTCCTCCCACTGACACCAATAATGGGACACTATTCCTCCCACTGACACCAATAATGGGACACTATTCCTCCCACTGACACCAACAATGGGACACTATTCCTCCCACTGACACCAATAATGGGACACTATTCCTCCCACTGACACCAATGATGGGACACTATTCCTTCCACTGACACCAATGATGGGGCACTATTCCTCCCACTGATACCAATGATGGGGCACTATTCCTCCCACTGATACCAATGATGGGGCACTATTCCTCCCACTGACACCAATGATGGGACACTATTCCTCCCACTGACACCAATGATGGGACACTATTCCTCCCACTGACACCAATGATGGGGCACTATTCCTCCCACTGACACCAATGATGGGGCACTATTCCTCCCACTGACACCAATGATGGGGCACTATTCCTCCCACTGACACCAATGATGGGGCACTATTCCTCCCACTGATACCAATGATGGGGCACTATTCCTCCCACTGACACCAATGATGGGACACTATTCCTCCCACTGACACCAATGATGGGGCACTATTCCTCTCACTGACACCAACAATGAGGCATTATTTCTCCCACTGACACCAATGATGGGGCACTATTCCTCCCACTGACACCAATGATGGGGCACTATTCCTCCCACTGATACCAATGATGGGACACTATTCCTCCCACTGACACCAATGATGGGACACTATTCCTCCCACTGACACCAATGATGGGACACTATTCCTTCCACTGACACCAATGATGGGGCACTATTCCTCCCACTGACACCAATGATGGGGCACTATTCCTCCCACTGACACCAATGATGGGACACTATTCCTCCCACTGACACCAATGATGGGACACTATTCCTCCCACTGACACCAATGATGGGACACTATTCCTCCCACTGACACCAATGATGGGGCACTATTCCTCCCACTGACACCAATGATGGGGCACTATTCCTCCCACTGACACCAATGATGGGGCACTATTCCTCCCACTGACACCAATGATGGGGCACTATTCCTCCCACTGATACCAATGATGGGGCACTATTCCTCCCACTGACACCAATGATGGGACACTATTCCTCCCACTGACACCAATGATGGGGCACTATTCCTCTCAGTGACACCAATGATGGGGCACTATTCCTCCCACTGACACCAATGATGGGGCACTATTCCTCCCACTGACACCAATGATGGGGCACTATTCCTCCCACTGATACCAATGATGGGACACTATTCCTCCCACTGACACCAATGATGGGACACTATTCCTCCCACTGACACCAATGATGGGACACTATTCCTCCCACTGACACCAATGATGGGACACTATTCCTCCCACTGACACCAATGATGGGACACTATTCCTCCCACTGACACCAATGATGGGGCACTATTCCTCCCACTGACACCAATGATGGGACACTATTCCTCCCACTGACACCAATGATGGGACACTATTCCTCCCACTGACACCAATGATGGGACACCATTCCTCCCACTGACACCAATGATGGGACACTATTCCTCCCACTGACACCAATGATGGGACACTATTCCTTCCACTGACACAATGATGGGACACTATTCCTCCCACTGACACCAATGATGGGGCACTATTCCTCCCACTGACACCAATGATGGGACACTATTCCTCCCACTGACACCAATGATGGGACACTATTCCTCCCACTGACACCAATGATGGGACACTATTCCTCCCACTGACACAATGATGGGGCACTATTCCTCCCACTGACACAATGATGGGGCACTATTCCTCCCACTGACACCAATGATGGGGCACTATTTGGGCATTATTTTTTCCCACTGATGGGACATTTTCTACTCCCATTGGCCATAGTCCGGCCCCTGTGAAGTCTGAAGGCCAGTAAACTGGCCCATTGTTTAGAAGGTTTGGAGACACCCGGGGTGTAAAGGATGACTTCATGTTACAGTACTGCAGGCAGGAAGGTGTCATATTCAGGTACAGGTGAGGCGGGGCTCCGGTGTCACCGGGACAGGAGGTGAGGGGAATCCCTCCAGCGGGGACACAGAGAGAAATAACGACCTGGTAGAGGTTCTAACTGAAGAAATTCCGCTCAGAGTTGGGATTTAGGAATCTTCACTCGTGTCGCCTGGCCGTTCCGCCGCCGGGATACGCACCGCGAGGCCCCTCCCCCTCCTCACGCCTGTGTGCGCGGGAGCCGAGCTCCTGATAGGAGCCGATGTGACACCTCCGAAAAGTGATATTGATTCCCGTTATTCGCCCCGGGAGGATCCCTGACCTTGAGAGTCACCACGTGTGCCAGCAGGGGGGGGGGGGGGGCGAGAGCGTCTCCGAAACCCCCAACTTAATACGCCGACCTCTGAGAGCAACCGACACCGATCGCCGCTCCTATATCAATGTATATGTGTTAGATTGATGTTCTGCAGATCTCTAGAGGGGTCAGTGATGGGATAATCTGCAGAATATATCAATATGGATCTGTCAAGAGGGGGAGGGGAGGGAGCGATGTTCTGCAGATCTCTAGAGGGGTCAGTGATGGGATAATCTGCAGAATATATCAATATGGATCTGTTAGGAGGGGGAGGGGAGGGAGCGATGTTCTGCAGATCTCTAGAGGGGTCAGTGATGGGATAATCTGCAGAATATATCAATATGGATCTGTCAGGAGGGGAGGGAGCGATGTTCTGCAGATCTCTAGAGAGGTCAGTGATGGGATAATCTGCAGAATATATCAATATGGATCTGTCAGGAGGGGGATGGGAGGGAGCGATGTTCTGCAGATCTCTAGAGAGGTCAGTGATGGAATAATCTGCAGAATATATCAATATGGATCTGTCAGGAGGGGGAGGGAGCGATGTTTTGCAGATCTCTAGAGGGGTCAGTGATGGAATAATCTGCAGAATATATCAATATGGATCTGTCAGGAGGGGGAGGGGAGGGAGCGATGTTCTGCAGATCTCTAGAGAGGTCAGTGATGGGATAATCTGCAGAATATATCAATATGGATCTGTCAGGAGGGGGAGGGGAGGGAGCGATGTTCTGCAGATCTCCAGAGAGGTCAGTGATGGGATAATCTGCAGAATATATCAATATGGATCTGTCAGGAGGGGGAGGGGAGGGAGAGATGTTCTGCAGATCTCTAGAGGAGGTCAGTGATGAGATAATCTGCAGAATATATCAATATGGATCTGTCAGGAGGGGGAGGGGAGGGAGCGATGTTCTGCAGATCTCTAGAGAGGTCAGTGATGGGATAATCTGCAGAATATATCAATATGGATCTGTCAGGAGGGGGATGGGAGGGAGCGATGTTCTGCAGATCTCTAGAGAGGTCAGTGATGGAATAATCTGCAGAATATATCAATATGGATCTGTCAGGAGGGGGAGGGAGCGATGTTCTGCAGATCTCTAGAGGGGTCAGTGATGGAATAATCTGCAGAATATATCAATATGGATCTGTCAGGAGGGGGAGGGGAGGGAGCGATGTTCTGCAGATCTCTAGAGAGGTCAGTGATGGGATAATCTGCAGAATATATCAATATGGATCTGTCAGGAGGGGGAGGGGAGGGAGCGATGTTCTGCAGATCTCTAGAGAGGTCAGTGATGGGATAATCTGCAGAATATATCAATATGGATCTGTCAGGAGGGGGAGGGGAGGGAGAGATGTTCTGCAGATCTCTAGAGGAGGTCAGTGATGAGATAATCTGCAGAATATATCAATATGGATCTGTCAGGAGGGGGAGGGGAGGGAGCGATGTTCTGCAGATCTCTAGAGAGGTCAGTGATGGGATAATCTGCAGAATATATCAATATGGATCTGTCAGGAGGGGGATGGGAGGGAGCGATGTTCTGCAGATCTCTAGAGAGGTCAGTGATGGAATAATCTGCAGAATATATCAATATGGATCTGTCAGGAGGGGGAGGGGAGGGAGCGATGTTCTGCAGATCTCTAGAGGGGTCAGTGATGGAATAATCTGCAGAATATATCAATATGGATCTGTCAGGAGGGGGAGGGGAGGGAGCGATGTTCTGCAGATCTCTAGAGAGGTCAGTGATGGGATAATCTGCAGAATATATCAATATGGATCTGTCAGGAGGGGGAGGGGAGGGAGCGATGTTCTGCAGATCTCTAGGGAGGTCAGTGATGGAATAATCTGCAGAATATATCAATATGGATCTGTCAGGAGGGGGATGGGAGGGAGCGATGTTCTGCAGATCTCTAGAGAGGTCAGTGATGGGATAATCTGCAGAATATATCAATATGGATCTGTCAGGAGGGGGAGGGGAGGGAGCGATGCTCTGCAGATCTCTAGGGAGGTCAGTGATGGGATAATCTGCAGAATATATCAATATGGATCTGTCAGGAGGGGGAGGGGAGGGAGCGATGTTCTGCAGATCTCCAGAGAGGTCAGTGATGGGATAATCTGCAGAATATATCAATATGGATCTGTCAGGAGGGGAGGGAGCGATGTTCTGCAGATCTCTAGAGAGGTCAGTGGTGGGATAATCTGCAGAATATAGGATCTGTCAGGAGGGGGATGGGACAGAGCGATGCTCTGCAGATCTCTAGAGGGGTCAGTGGTGGAATAATCTGCAGAATATATCAATATGGATCTGTCAGGAGGGGGATGGGAGGGAGCGATGCTCTGCAGATCTCTAGAGGGGTCAGTGATGAGATAATCTGCAGAATATATCAATATGGATCTGTGGGGAGGAGGAGGGGAGGGAGCGATGTTCTGCAGATCTCTAGAGGGGTCAGTGATGGGATAATCTGCAGAATATATCAATATGGATCTGTCAGGAGGGGGAGGGGAGGGAGCAATGTTCTGCAGATCTCTAGAGAGGTCAGTGATGGGATAATCTGCAGAATATATCAATATGGATCTGTCAGGAGGGGGAGGGGAGGGAGCGATGCTCTGCAGATCTCTAGAGAGGTCAGTGATGGGATAATCTGCAGAATATATCAATATGGATCTGTCAGGAGGGGGAGGGGAGGGAGCGATGCTCTGCAGATCTCTAGAGAGATCAGTGGTGGGATAATCTGCAGAATATATCAATATGGATCTGTCAGGAGGGGGATGGGATGGTGCGATGTTCTGCAGAATATATCAATATGGATCTGTCAGGCGGGGGATGGGATGGTGCGATGTTCTGCAGAATATATCAATATGGATCTGTCAGGAGGAGGAGGGGAGGGAGGGATGTTCTGCAGATCTCTAGAGAGGTCAGTGATGGGATAATCTGCAGAATATATCAATATGGATCTGTCAGGCGGGGGATGGGATGGTGCGATGTTCTGCAGAATATATCAATATGGATCTGTCAGGCGGGGGATGGGATGGTGCGATGTTCTGCAGAATATATCAACAAGGATCTGTCAGGAGGGGGAGGGGAGGGAGCGATGTTCTGCAGAATATATCAATATGGATCTGTCAGGAGGGGGAGGGGAGGGAGCGATGTTCTGCAGATCTCAAGGGGTCAGTGATGAGATAATCTGCAGAATATATCAATATGGATCTGTCAGGAGGGGGATGGGAGGGAGCGATGTTCTGCAGATCTCGAGGGGTCAGTGATGAGATAATCTGCAGAATATATCAATATGGATCTGTCAGGAGGGGGATGGGACGGAGCGATGCTCTGCAGATCTCGAGGGGTCAGTGATGAGATAATCTGCAGAATATATCAATATGGATCTGTCAGGAGGGGGAGGGGACGGAGCGATGTTCTGCAGATCTCTAGAGGGGTCAGTGATGGAATAATCTGCAGAATATATCAATATGGATCTGTCAGGAGGGGGAGGGGAGGGAGCGATGTTCTGCAGATCTCGAGGGGTCAGTGATGAGATAATCTGCAGAATATATCAATATGGATCTGTCAGGAGGGGGATGGGAGGGAGCGATGTTCTGCAGATCTCTAGAGAGGTCAGTGATGGGATAATCTGCAGAATATATCAATATGGATCTGTCAGGAGGGGGATGGGAGGGAGCGATGTTCTGCAGATCTCTAGAGAGTTCAGTGATGGGATAATCTGCAGAATATATCAATATGGATCTGTCAGGAGGGGGAGGGGAGGGAGCAATGTTCTGCAGATCTCTAGATGGGTCAGTGATGGGATAATCTGCAGAATATATCATTATGGATCTGTCAGGAGGGGGAGGGGAGGGAGCGATGTTCTGCAGATCTCTAGAGAGGTCAGTGATGGGATAATCTGCAGAATATATCAATATGGATCTGTCAGGAGGGGGAGGGGACGGAGCGATGTTCTGCAGATCTCTAGATGGGTCAGTGATGGGATAATCTGCAGAATATATCAATATGGATCTGTCAGGAGGGGGAGGGAGCGATGTTCTGCAGATCTCTAGAGGAGGTCTGTGATGGGATAATCTGCAGAATATATCAATATGGATCTGTCGGGAGGGGAGGGAGTGATGCTCTGCAGATCTCGAGGGGTCAGTGATGAGATAATCTGCAGAATATATCAATATGGATCTGTCAGAGGGGGATGGGAGGGAGCGATGTTCTGCAGAATATATCAATATGGATCTGTCAGGCGGGGGATGGGATGGTGCGATGTTCTGCAGAATATATCAATATGGATCTGTCAGGAGGGGGAGGGGAGGGAGTGATGCTCTGCAGATCTCGAGGGGTCAGTGATGAGATAATGTGCAGAATATATCAATATGGATCTGTCAGAGGGGGATGGGAGGGAGCGATGTTCTGCAGAATATATCAATATGGATCTGTCAGGAGGGGGAGGGGAGGGAGCGATGTTCTGCAGATCTCTAGAGAGGTCAGTGATGGGATAATCTGCAGAATATATCAATATGGATCTGTCAGGAGGGGGAGGGGAGGGAGTGATGCTCTGCAGATCTCGAGGGGTCAGTGATGAGATAATCTGCAGAATATATCAATATGGATCTGTCAGAGGGGGATGGGAGGGAGCGATGTTCTGCAGAATATATCAATATGGATCTGTCAGGAGGGGGAGGGGAGGGAGCGATGTTCTGCAGATCTCTAGAGGGGTCAGTGATGGAATAATCTGCAGAATATATCAATATGGATCTGTCAGGAGGGGGAGGGGAGGGAGCGATGTTCTGCAGATCTCCAGAGAGGTCAGTGATGGGATAATCTGCAGAATATATCAATATGGATCTGTCAGGAGGGGAGGGAGCGATGTTCTGCAGATCTCTAGAGAGGTCAGTGGTGGGATAATCTGCAGAATATAGGATCTGTCAGGAGGGGGATGGGACAGAGCGATGCTCTGCAGATCTCTAGAGGGGTCAGTGGTGGAATAATCTGCAGAATATATCAATATGGATCTGTCAGGAGGGGGATGGGAGGGAGCGATGCTCTGCAGATCTCTAGAGGGGTCAGTGATGAGATAATCTGCAGAATATATCAATATGGATCTGTGGGGAGGAGGAGGGGAGGGAGCGATGTTCTGCAGATCTCTAGAGGGGTCAGTGATGGGATAATCTGCAGAATATATCAATATGGATCTGTCAGGAGGGGGAGGGGAGGGAGCGATGTTCTGCAGATCTCTAGAGAGGTCAGTGATGGGATAATCTGCAGAATATATCAATATGGATCTGTCAGGAGGGGGAGGGGAGGGAGCGATGCTCTGCAGATCTCTAGAGAGGTCAGTGATGGGATAATCTGCAGAATATATCAATATGGATCTGTCAGGAGGGGGAGGGGAGGGAGCGATGCTCTGCAGATCTCTAGAGAGATCAGTGGTGGGATAATCTGCAGAATATATCAATATGGATCTGTCAGGAGGGGGATGGGATGGTGCGATGTTCTGCAGAATATATCAATATGGATCTGTCAGGCGGGGGATGGGATGGTGCGATGTTCTGCAGAATATATCAATATGGATCTGTCAGGAGGAGGAGGGGAGGGAGGGATGTTCTGCAGATCTCTAGAGAGGTCAGTGATGGGATAATCTGCAGAATATATCAATATGGATCTGTCAGGCGGGGGATGGGATGGTGCGATGTTCTGCAGAATATATCAATATGGATCTGTCAGGCGGGGGATGGGATGGTGCGATGTTCTGCAGAATATATCAACAAGGATCTGTCAGGAGGGGGAGGGGAGGGAGCGATGTTCTGCAGAATATATCAATATGGATCTGTCAGGAGGGGGAGGGGAGGGAGCGATGTTCTGCAGATCTCAAGGGGTCAGTGATGAGATAATCTGCAGAATATATCAATATGGATCTGTCAGGAGGGGGATGGGAGGGAGCGATGTTCTGCAGATCTCGAGGGGTCAGTGATGAGATAATCTGCAGAATATATCAATATGGATCTGTCAGGAGGGGGATGGGACGGAGCGATGCTCTGCAGATCTCGAGGGGTCAGTGATGAGATAATCTGCAGAATATATCAATATGGATCTGTCAGGAGGGGGAGGGGACGGAGCGATGTTCTGCAGATCTCTAGAGGGGTCAGTGATGGAATAATCTGCAGAATATATCAATATGGATCTGTCAGGAGGGGGAGGGGAGGGAGCGATGTTCTGCAGATCTCGAGGGGTCAGTGATGAGATAATCTGCAGAATATATCAATATGGATCTGTCAGGAGGGGGATGGGAGGGAGCGATGTTCTGCAGATCTCTAGAGAGGTCAGTGATGGGATAATCTGCAGAATATATCAATATGGATCTGTCAGGAGGGGGATGGGAGGGAGCGATGTTCTGCAGATCTCTAGAGGGGTCAGTGATGGGATAATCTGCAGAATATATCAATATGGATCTGTCAGGAGGGGGAGGGGAGGGAGCGATGTTCTGCGGATCTCTAGAGAGTTCAGTGATGGGATAATCTGCAGAATATATCAATATGGATCTGTCAGGAGGGGGAGGGGAGGGAGCAATGTTCTGCAGATCTCTAGATGGGTCAGTGATGGGATAATCTGCAGAATATATCATTATGGATCTGTCAGGAGGGGGAGGGGAGGGAGCGATGTTCTGCAGATCTCTAGAGAGGTCAGTGATGGGATAATCTGCAGAATATATCAATATGGATCTGTCAGGAGGGGGAGGGGAGGGAGCGATGTTCTGCAGATCTCTAGATGGGTCAGTGATGGGATAATCTGCAGAATATATCAATATGGATCTGTCAGGACGGGGAGGGGAGGGAGCGATGTTCTGCAGATCTCTAGAGGAGGTCTGTGATGGGATAATCTGCAGAATATATCAATATGGATCTGTCGGGAGGGGAGGGAGTGATGCTCTGCAGATCTCGAGGGGTCAGTGATGAGATAATCTGCAGAATATATCAATATGGATCTGTCAGAGGGGGATGGGAGGGAGCGATGTTCTGCAGAATATATCAATATGGATCTGTCAGGCGGGGGATGGGATGGTGCGATGTTCTGCAGAATATATCAATATGGATCTGTCAGGAGGGGGAGGGGAGGGAGTGATGCTCTGCAGATCTCGAGGGGTCAGTGATGAGATAATGTGCAGAATATATCAATATGGATCTGTCAGAGGGGGATGGGAGGGAGCGATGTTCTGCAGAATATATCAATATGGATCTGTCAGGAGGGGGAGGGGAGGGAGCGATGTTCTGCAGATCTCTAGAGAGGTCAGTGATGGGATAATCTGCAGAATATATCAATATGGATCTGTCAGGAGGGGGAGGGGAGGGAGTGATGCTCTGCAGATCTCGAGGGGTCAGTGATGAGATAATCTGCAGAATATATCAATATGGATCTGTCAGAGGGGGATGGGAGGGAGCGATGCTCTGCAGATCTCTAGAGGGGTCAGTGATGGAATAATCTGCAGAATATATCAATATGGATCTGTCAGGAGGGGGAGGGGAGGGAGCGATGTTCTGCAGGTCTCTAGAGGGGTCAGTGATGAGATAATCTGCAGAATATATCAATATGGATCTGTCAGGAGGGGGGGGGGAGCGATGTTCTGCAGATCAATAGGGAGGTCAGTGATGGGATAATCTGCAGAATATATCAATATGGATCTGTCAGGAGGGGGAGGGGAGGGAGCGATGTTCTGCAGATCTCTAGAGAGGTCAGTGATGGAATAATCTGCAGAATATATCAATATGGATCTGTCAGGAGGGGGATGGGAGGGAGCGATGTTCTGCAGATCTCTAGAGGGGTCAGTGATGGGATAATCTGCAGAATATATCAATATGGATCTGTCAGGAGGGGGAGGGGAGGGAGCGATGTTCTGCAGAATATATCAATATGGATCTGTCAGGAGGGGGAGGGGAGGGAGCGATGTTCTGCAGATCTCTAGAGGGGTCAGTGATGCGATAATCTGCAGAATATATCAATATGGATCTGTCAGGAGGGGGATGGGATGGTGCGATGTTCTGCAGATCTCTAGAGGGGTCAGTGATGGGATAATCTGCAGAATATATCAATATGGATCTGTCAGGAGGGGGGTGGGAAGGAGCGATGTTCTGCAGATCTCTAGAGGGGTCAGTGATGTGATAATCTGCAGAATATATCAATATGGATCTGACAGGAGGGGGATGGGATGGTGCGATGTTCTGCAGAATATATCAATATGGATCTGTCAGGCGGGGGATGGGATGGTGCGATGTTCTGCAGATCTCTAGAGGGGTCAGTGATGCGATAATCTGCAGAATATATCAATATGGATCTGTCAGGAGGGGGGAGGGGAGGGAGCGATGTTCTGCAGATCTCTAGAGAGGTCAGTGATGGGATAATCTGCAGAATATATCAATATGGATCTGTCAGGAGGGGGATGGGATGGTGCGATGTTCTGCAGAATATATCAATATAGATCTGTCAGGCGGGGGATGGGATGGTGCGATGTTCTGCAGAATATATCAATATGGATCTGTCAGGAGGGGGAGGGAGCGATGTTCTGCAGATCTCTAGAGAGATCAGTGATGGGATAATCTGCAGAATATATCAATATGGATCTGTCAGGAGGGGGATGGGATGGTGCGATGTTCTGCAGAATATATCAGTATGGATCTGTCAGGAGGGGGCGGGGATGGCGCGATGTTCTGCGGCTCTCTGACTCTCAGGAATGAAGGTGTGTCCGGTGTTCCCGGGGTTTCGGCTCAGTGTCGGGGGCGGGGAGTGGCGAGGAATGCGATGTCCTGCGGTCGCTTTGCGTTGTGATTGGCGGGAATATTTCGGGAGATATATTTTCCAGGTGGTGGAAGAACTTTATTCTCTTTGCTAGGATTTGCTGCACACCAGCTGGAAGCTGACATCAGGCTTGCGGTGGGCGTGGCCTCCTCTGATTGGCCAGTGTTATATGACGACAAACATAAACAATGTATATCATTTGTATCCATTAGTGGAGATCAGCGCTCGGCCTCCTGATTGGTGGATCTAGAGGAAGTGACGGAGAACCTCGGCACCCGCAGATGTTTTTGGAACTACATTTCCCATGATCCTCCTGCACTGTGCACTGTAGTGGAGCATCATGAGAAATGTAGTTCTTAAATCATCTGGGGTACCAAGGTTCGCCATCACTGCTCTAAGGGGATGCGTTGCGTCACGCGCGATCTTTGATATAATACGGCGTGTTCCTAATCCGTTCATTTCAATAGGCGCGACGCTCTGTGAATACGAGCGAAAATGCGTGCTTGCGCGCACGTCGGCGAAAAAACGCTCGGGTGCGAATGCGGCCTACAAGGATATCTCAGAAGGCGCGTGCGTTTCTGTGCGTTCAAGCGCGACTCATCCGTTTCAACGCACAAAAGAAGCCCCCCGACCCCTTTTTTCAAAATTTGCGCGGCAGCGGCGTACGTTCATTGGCTTGTGATCCTCGCCCAATGCATGGCCAGCATTGGATCTACCGTAAACCTCGTAGTATAAGGGCCAACCGAGACTCATGGCAGTCAGGCGGACCCTCGCACTGCATGGTTGTTGGTAGACGGTTTGCGACTTGTCCTGCGACTTTGGACATGGGAAGTCGCATGACAAGTCGCAGCACCAGTGACTTCAGGGGCCCCCGACCTCTCCTCAGGAGCCCCTACCTCCCCTCAGGGGCCCCCCACCTCCTGAGCCCCCAAAATCTAATATTTCCCAGACCTTTATAACTGGGGCGCTTCGTGTCAGAGTCCCACCTCCCCTCAGGGGTCCTCCCCTTGGAGCCCCCCACCTCCCCCTCCCCTCAGGGCCCCCCACCTCTCCTCAGGGTCCCACCTCCCCTCAGGGGTCTTCCTCTTGGAGCCCCCCACCTCTCTTCAGGGGCCCCGGCCTCCCTTCAGGGGCCCCTCACCTCCTGAGCCCCCAAAATCTAATATTTCCCAGACCTTTATAACTGGGGCGCTTCGTTTCAGGGTCCCACCTCCCCTCAGGGTTCCTCGCCTCCCCTCGGGGCCCCCCACCTTTCTTTAGGGGTCCTCCCCTCTGGGCCCCCCACCTTTCCTCAGGGGCCCCTGCCTCCACTCTGGGGCTCCCCACCTCTTCTCAGGACCCCCCACGGGCCCCCGACCTCTCCTCAAGAGCCCCTACCTCCCCATAGGAGCCCTCCACCACCTGAGCCCCCGAAATCGAATATTTCCCAGACCTTTATAACTGGGGCGCTTTGTGTCAGGGGCCCACCTCCCCTTTAGGGTTCCTCCCCTTAGAGCCCCCCACCTCCCCTCGGGGGTCCTCCCCTTGGAGCCCCCCACCTCCCCCTCCCCTCAGGGCCCCCCACCTCTCCTCAGGGGCCCACCTCCCCTCAGGGTTCCTCGCCTCCCCTCGGGGGCCCCCCACCTTTCTTTAGGGGTCCTCCCCTCTGGGGCCCCCCACCTCTCCTCAGGGGCCCCTGCCTCCCCTCTGGACCCCCCACGGGCCCCCGACCTCTCCTCAGTGACTTCAGGGGCCCCCGACCTCTCCTCAGGAGCCCCTACCTCCCCTCAAGAGCCCCCCACCACCTGAGCCCCCGAAATCGAATATTTCCCAGACCTTTATAACTGGGGCGCTTCGTGTCAGAGTCCCACCTCCCCTCAGGGGCCCTCTACCTCTTCTCAGGGGCCCTGGCCTCTCCTCAGGGGCCCTCTACGTCTTCTCAGGGGCCCCCTCCCCTCAGGGGCCCCCCACCTCCCCTACTGGTCCTTGCACACATTTCTCCCGCCGCGCGTCCTCGGGGAGCGACTAACAGGATAAAGCGCCAAATCCCCGGATTTACAGACAGAACCCCTCCTAAAGCTCATTAATAGCCGGCTGGCCATGTGCACTCCGGGCGGGACGTCACGCTTTCTCCCACGGGACGATCGGCGTCACTAGCTGAACAAAAAACCTCCCAAGCACGACATCTGCCACCGAAAATGCCAAAACTCCTGGCTGCCATTATGATCCCGAGGCTTCAACTAATTCATGGAGGGTTTACGCAGGGTGGGGGCGGAGCTGCGACTGCACGCGGTGCAGATCCCGACCTCGGGGTCCCAACTCTCCAACACCCACCAAACACCGAAATGTTCATTTAAAGCGTACTGTCCCTTTAAATCGGTGTTGCGCAGGCCTGGCCTGCCCCCTGCTGGAGGACAGTGGTACTTCCTGTGTGTGTCCAACACAGAGAGGATCATTGTTCTCCTCATATAAAAGGAGCGCTTATCTGATCAAAGACAAATTCCTGAATTATTAACCCCTTTCCGCCCGCCCGCCGCCGCCGCCGCCGCCCCCAAAGACATTTGTTTGTATTTAAAGCTGAACTCCAAAGATATAAAATAAACGCAGATCTGCAATCACTGGGACCCCATTTACACCTCGAGGGTCCAAAACACCGGAGGAGAAAAAAAAAATCAATGATTCTCTATGGAGATGGATCAATTCTCCCCTCCGATCACCTGAGACCCAAACGCCTGACGATCCCAAAAAATATTGTAGCAGATTGGTGCGTTTTTATACCCATAGAAATGCATGGAAACTCGCTTTTTGCGTGTTCTTCTGCGATTTTCTGCTCAAATAATAAAAAAATAAAAAAAGTGACGTATGAAAAAAATAAATGCCAAATAGATACACAAATAGCAAAAAAATCTACATAAATAAATAATAAATAAATAAATAAAATAAATATAAAAAATGATGTAATAACACATACATTAATAAAAATTAACCCCTAACCTTAAAAAAAAATATAATAAACAAATTATTATTATAAGTAACAATCAAATAATAATAAATGAACACAAAAACCCAAACCAAAATATTATTATTATTAAAAATAAAAATATATTTATTTAGTGTTAGGGTGCTTAGTTATTTCTTACTATTTTAAAATAATAATATTAACAATTATAATTCATTATTATTAATATTCTTCTTATTATTTCTAATAATAATGATTTATTTATTTATTTTGTGTTAAAAATAATAATATATTTATTTAGTGTTAGGGTGCTTCGTTATTTCTTACTATTTTAAAATAATAATATTAACAATTATAGTTTATTATTATTAATATTCTTATTATTATTATTAATAATGATTTATTTATTTATTTTGTGTTAGCGTTATGGTGTTTAGTGATTTATTATAATTTTGTTATGTTTATTTTTAAGGCTTAGGGGTTAACTATTTTACATACTATTCATTTTTTGTAATTATTTATTTATTAATGATTGCTTTTGTTTATTTGTGTATTTATTTTACATTTCCTGACAGACTCCATGGCAGCCTACGTGTGGGTTAATCCCGCCCCTCATACCTCATAGGACCCTTCTCCCATAAATCTTTGCTCTGGGCCAGAGGCCATGTTCCTTTTTCTGTCCTCCTCCTAGGACCAAGATATAGTCTTACCTTTTCATGAAGTTTTTCTGTAATCCAGGCCTGGCGGTGTGCACGGCGATATGTTGGTGGTTAGCGGTGATCCTCTCTGCAGTCCAGCAATCCTAGCTATTAGCAGGTGGACATGGGCGATATGATGTGATACCATGAAGAGCTTACTAACCTGGCCATTGGCAGGCAAGCGGTAATATGGCCAAACGTCCCAGCTATTAGCGGGAGGCTTTGTAAACGCCCGATCGTGCGGTGGGTCGAGCGAACAGCTCCCCACTCCCAGGTTCTGGTCCGGATCATGCCGTGGTGGTGGTAATGTACAAAGATATTCCTTTTATATGGCAGCCGTATCTCTGTGTTTTGTGTGTCTCCTTATTTTCTATCAAGCTCCAGTGAGTGGCCACGGCGGCTGGAGCGCAGCTGCTTTCCAGCTCGCCGTTTCAGGAAGTCGCTGCGCATCCGAAAGCCGCAAACAAAGATTCCGTGCTTGGTTCGTGCAGGCGCAGTTTCGCCAAAATGGCGGCGGCGGTCGCGCATGCGATTGGCCGCCACCGGATGGCAACCGCTATGGGGCGGTCACATCGTTTACGGTGGCAGATTTAAATAGCTGTCAAAGCAGCTATTACTTGGGATGACTTGCAGGCTTATGCAGTGTTTATCCAGGCACTGGGCTCTGGTTTACAAGGTAAATTGTTTGCTGCAGGCTCCCTGGGTGCTGGCTATGTTTTGTTATGTGCTCTTTCATGCCTGTTGTCACTCCTGTTTCTCATAACGCTTTAATGATTCATTTCACTTTCAAACTGCCTTGCCATGGATCTGTCACCGCCCTCTTGTGGCCAACCCTTGCGCTGCAGGTAGGATTTATTTCTTTTCTACCTGTGATGCTTGGGTTCACTCATTCAGGAGCTGTTAATCCTTTCTTTTTCACTCAGCTCTTCTAGGTCTGAACACCAAAGCACGGCAAAGACCGTCCTAGGTCTCAACGTTGTCACTCCTCTTCAAGGTACAGACGTCAGATCTTCCTTTAGATCTAGGTACCACAGATAGGAGTCTAAAACCACCTCTGGGCGTCACTCTCACCGCCACTCCAGCCGCTCTGTGAGGAAAGCCTGCTGGGTATGCGGGGCCCAGGTTCCTGAAGGCAAATCGCTCTGCAAGCGATGCTTTTCTAAAGTCGCATAAGAAAGAGAGGGTGGAGACCAACAAGTGGAAGCACTGGTCAGAAAGGTGGTCCGTGAGTCCCTGAGTAAAGGGGATTCTGGTCATACCCACAACCCTGCTGGCGACACTATGTCAGTCCCTATTGGGGATGATCTCAAGGCTCCAGGCCCTTCACAGCCGAGCCATTCCTCAATTGAAGCCTCAGACAGTGAGGTGGAGGTAGATGACCCTGGTGCAGGTTTTGAATTTGCCCTAGTACCACAGCTGGTCAAAAGCTGTCAAAGAAGCTTTGAGATGGAAGAGCCAGTGGAGGCACCCTCCAAATAGAGGAAATATTTTTAACACCTCAAAAAAGAACACCCTAATTTCTCCTTTTTGGGTGAACTCAGCGCAATAATTACCGACGAATGGGGTGGTGTTGAAAGGAAGAATTGCCTGTTAATGAAGGTATCAAAAATGTACCCATTTAAAAGCAAGGATGTAAAACGGGAGAATATTGTTTAAACTAAAGATGGACTCCACAGGAGAGGTTCCATCCAGGTCTACCAGCATATAATCCCTGTCAAGCTACAAGCTGGGTCAGTCTATCACTAGGGGTCACCCAAACAGACTACCATTGTGTGGCTCGAGCAAGTGCTTCTGACTGACACACTCCTCTACAGTATTGTCTGGCTTGTTACACCTGGATTTACGTTCCCTACCTATCAGTAGCCTGTGCATAGTTACTTTTTTACTTAAATCACGCATGATTGTTTACCATGAATGTGTTTATATAATACTGGCACCCTGTGATACACGGATTGCCAGGTAAAAATACCTAGGCCGGTTTCACTACTTAACACGGCCTTGTTCAATACTATGCTCCCGACGAAGCGTTTTGGAACGCGAAACTAGTCGAGCGAAAGCAAGATCTTTATCTTTGAATTTACCGGACCTATCAATAAGACCAGCCATCTCTCGTGCATACCGTCCAACTCCTTATTTGTGTTTGTTGGCTATACATTATTCCATTCTACTTTGTGTATTTTACATATCAATGTAATTCCTGGGAGATGTGTTGAGTCTTGTAAATGGGACCCTATACTAACTATTGATAACTGTTACATAATGTCATTGTCTTGTATTAATATACTTTTTACCTAAATTCAATTATATTTTTCTACCAACAATAAAACCCTTAGAATTTTTACAATATCTATCTGTGTGCCGTTTAAAGTCCATCTTTAGTTTAAACAATATTCTCCCATTGAATATCGGGACGTTGGCGCATTTATACTAGGTGCATCCACAGTGTCACCCTGTGGTGATGCACAATTTAGCAATTTCCTTCTCAAGGATGTAAAACACCTGGAGTCGGCTCCTCTCATTGACTCAGCCCTAATGAGGATGGTGAGGCACGTCACACTCCCATTGGAGGATACTGTTTCCTTTAGGAATTGCCTGGAGTGGAAAATTTATACCGACCTCAAGCGGATCTACATTACAGCGGGTATGACCTGCAAACCAGCTCTAGCTCTCGCAGCCCTTTCTAAAGCGATGGAAGTCTGGACAGACAATGTAGATGCTTCTCTGAGGAGCATCTCGGAAGAACTGGCCAGGAGCTCACCTATTCATGGGCTAAGGTTGACGTTGGCTTTTCTCGTGGGGCTTCCCTAGACATAATTCGCCTGGTGGCTCGGATCATGCTGACATCTGTCACGGCTAAGCGTGCCTTGTGGCTGCGCCCATGGGTAGCTGACCCTGCCTCCAAGTAGGCATGGTGCAGGATTCCATTTGGGGGTTCGTCCCTCTTTGGGAACATATCGGACAGTGCCATCACCCGTGCCACAGGGGGCAAGTCGGGGTTCCTTTCCCAGGATCGCCGTCTGCTAAACCAGAAGAGAACACAGCCCAGGCAAAGTTCAGATCGAGCAAGGAATGCTCGCTACTATAGGCCTGGCCGTGAGTTCAAGAAGACCTGGAAGAAAAAACAGCCTTCCGGTGGACAAGAATCCCCTAAGTCTTTATGATATTTCACCTGCCTAAAACAGAGCGAGTCGGCATCCTTGCCTCTCTCGGAAGAGAAAAAGCGAATTCTCCTGTCTCTCTTGTGGCTCAGAGCGCTGCAATTCCAGTTCCAGATGACAAAGGTTTTAAGGGGTCTACTCGCCCCTCTTCATGGTGTTGAAGAAAAACGTCTCCTGGAGGCCAGTTATAGACCTAACCCACTTGAATTATTTTATCTAGAAGGAGAAGTTCAAGATGGAGACACTACTCATGATCAGTCAAGCAATCCAACCAGGCGATTGGCTTGTCTCTATAGACCTGAAGGACGCCTACTTCCATGTTCCGATAGCGTCAGAATTCCAGAAATACCTTTGCTTTGCTGTCGATTAAATCCGTCTGCAGTTCACCTGTCTCCCCTTCGGGCTTACATCGCCTCGTGTGTTTTCAAAACTTGTTGGCTGTCGTGGCTCTGATCAGGACCAGAGGTGTCCGTCTGTATCACTATCTAGACGACCTGCTGTTGTCTCGGGACAAGGAGCAGTTGCTAATCCACAGATCCCAGGTCATCTCCACTCTACTCGAGTTTGGTTGGCTTCTGAATCTGGAAAAGAGCCATCTGGATCCTACGCAGTCCCTGGTATTCCTCGGGGCACACTTCAACGCTATCAAGAGCACCATCTTGTTACCCCTGGAAAAATCCCAGTGATCCGGGACAGAGTTTGGCTTGCAATGTCGTCCTCATCTCCAAGCCTCTCAATGCCTAAAGATCATTGGTACCATGGTGGCAACAACACCCATGGTAAAGTGGGCTCAGTGGAAAATGCGGCCCTTCCAGAAGGGTTTCCTCCAGCAGTATAATCCAGGGCTTCGGGATCACTTTATCCAAATAACCTCATCCATGCGGGAGAGCTTTCCTTGGTGGCTACAACAGAGGAACCTCCTCAATTGTCACTCCATCGCACCTGTGTCTTGGGTCACCATCACTACAGATGCCAGCAACAGGGGCTGACAGAAGTAGCCCAAGGCATATGGAATTTTCTCTCTCACAGGATAGTCTCCAATGTTCTGGAACTCTGGGCAGCGTTCTGCGCTCTGCAGGCCTTTCACCACTTAACAGCAGGAGACCTCCTAAGACTGGACAACACAACGGCAGTCGCATACATCAAGAGACAGGGGGTACTCCCAGTCTCTCCCTGTCAAAGGAAATAGAGCCCATCATGATCTGGGCCCAGGAAAACCTGGTCAACCTGACAGCTGTCTATCTCCCTGGAGTCCAGAATGTTCAGGCAGATTTTCTGCTGAGAGTTTCTCTGGACATCGAGTGGACTTCCCCCCCGAAGTCTTCAGGTGGGTCCTGTCCCTGGGAGTCATTCCGGAAGTAGACTTGTTTGCCTCCCCATGCAACTTCAGACTAGTGAGATACTACACAAGGTCTTGGTATCTCCAGGCTTTTGGGTAGATGCTCTGACAGACCATTGGCGGTTCCACAGGGCCTATGCCTTTCCCCCGGTTCCTGTCATTCTCCGTTTTTTGTCGAGGCTCAGGATGGAAGAAGCAGAGATAGTGGCAATAGTCCCGTACTGGCCAAACAAGCCATGGTTTCCACTGCTGATGCAACTCAGCTTCCGGGACCCAGTTCCTCTACCCTCCAGACCAGATCTCCTATCACAAGGGGCTTTTCTACATCCATGCCCGACCCACCTACATCTGATGATCTGGTTCTTGAGAGGGGAAGGTTGGAGGCCCTAGGCTGTCCAAGTAGGGCCATCTCCACAATATTAAATGCCAGAAGAACAGGCACCAACGGGGTCTACCAGAGGATTTGGAAAGTTTTCAGACTACACCTCTTCCACTGCAGGTTCTTGCAATAACCCAAAGATACATGATATCCTGGGCTTCTTACAATCAGGATTGGATCTCTCATTGTCAGTCAGCTCGCTGCGAGTCCAAATCGCTGTAATCTCTGCCTTTACGGGTGTTTCCTGGGCTAGACACCCTCTTACTCAGTAGTTTTTCAGAGGAGCAATAAGGCTCAGACCTCAGAGCCAAGTTTTTCTAATTGGGATCTTCTCCTTGTCCTGGATTTTTTCTTAGGTAGAGAGTTGGAACATGAAGATCAATCTTCTGTCAAATGACTCTCTCTAATAGTTGTCTTCTTGGTGGCTATAACATCGGCCAAGAGGGTCTCTGAAATCCGCTCTCAGGGATGCAAGGGGCCATTTCTAAACTTTTTAATTCCTATGTTGGGTTCAAACCCCAAAGTGGCATCTGTGTTTCATGACAATCAGATTGCTCTTCCAACGTTCAGATCTACCGAGGATTCCAGTGTTTATCCCTTAGATGTTGGAAAAGCTCTGAGTCAGTATCTTGAAGCTACAGCTTCTTTCCGTCAGACCGACCACCTGCTCGTTCTTTTCACAGGAAGTATAAAGGAATGCGTGCCTCTTCCAGATCTATCGGAGCATGGATTGTTCAGGCCATTCAGTGGGCCTATAAAGCCAAGGGCTTGGCGCCTCCAGAAGCGGTGACTGCTCACTCAACTAGAAGTGTGTCTTCATCATGGGCGGCATCACGTCACGTGCCTCCAGAAGTTATTTGTAAGGTAGCCTTGTGGTCTTCAATTAACACGTTCATGGCACACTACTGCGTAGTGGTTTACGTATCTTGTCTGTTGATGGTGCCAATTAAACCTTTTTTCTTTTGTCCAGCACTGCCCACCCGGGTGTGTATGGCTAGTTATTTCCCACACGTAGGCTGCCATGGAGTCTGTCAGGAAAACGGAAAATTTATATCAAATACTTACCATAATTTTCCTTTCCTGATGGACTCCATGGCAGCAGGAGTTCCCTCCCAGTGGCTGGAGTAGGCTAAATTATGGAACACGGCCTCTGGCCCAGAGCAAAGATTTATGGGAGAAGGGTCCTATGAGGTATGAGGGGCGGGATTAACCCACACGTAGGCTGCCATGGAGTCCATCAGGAAAGGAAAATTACGGTAAGTATTTGATATAAATTTTCCGTTTTATTTATTCATTTATTATTATTATTATTTTTAGTAGTAGTAGTAGTAGTAGTAGTAGTAGTAGCAATAGTAGTAGTTAACCAAAAAATTATCAAATAAAATAAATAATAAATTACCCTAACCCCAAGCCCTGATCATAACTCTAAACTAACCTTATTTTTTAAAAAAAATATTATTAATTTCTGTATTTATGATTATTTTTGTTTATTTAAATTTTTTATTATTATTATTATTATTATTATTAACACCCTAACCTTAACAAAAACAAATTAAATAAATAATAAATAATCCTAACCCTATTTATTTTTGTATTTATTTATTTATGATTATTTTTGTTTATTTATTTGTTTTTATTAATTTTGTATTATTATTATTATTATTATTATTATAATTATTTATTTTAATTGAGAATTATGTAAAGCAATACTGTGGTATTATCTTTAAAGCCTATCAACAGGGTACTATTGATCTTGAGACTTGGAAATTTTTGAATGTAAAGGATCCCAAGGTACCAACCTTTTATTCTTTGCCTAAGGTTCATAAAAGCCTTACCCAACCCCCTGGTCGTCCAATTATATCGGGCTGTTTAAGTCTTACCGAAAACGCTAGCGCACTAATTGACGACTACCTGCAACCTCATGTTGTAGCCCTGTCATCCTATGTCAAGGATACAATAGATTTGTTAAAAATTATCGAGGGAATTATACTTCCGGTTGGAACATGGCTTGTAGCCTTGGACATCGAGGGTTTGTACAATGCCATCCCCCACAATCAGGGGATTGCGGTTGTGCAGAGCCATCTTTTAGAAAGAGGACCAAATTCAGCTATTTATAATTCCTTTGTTCTCGAGCTTTTGAGATTTATACTCACGCATAATGTTTTCATGTTCGGACTCTCCCACTTCCTCCAGGTGCAGGGGGTCGCGATGGGGACCAAGTGTGCCCCATCGTATGCCAACCTGTACCTGGGGGGGTGGGAGAGGGAGCTTTTCTCCATTTGAGGATCCGTCGGTGTGCCTGGGCAGGATAATATCCTGGTACAGGTACATCGACGATGTCCTCTTTTTCTGGTCAGGTGACAGGGATGAGCTTGATCTCTTTATGAAGGGGATCTCCTCAAACCGATTTAATTTAAAATTTACTATGTCCTGCAGTCAGACAGAGCTTAGTTTCCTTGATCTAATGTTGCATCTGGACAGGGATGGTGTTTTACACTCATCCCTCTACAGAAAGCCCTCTGCCGGGAATACTGTCTTACATGCGACAAGCTTCCATCCTGCATCGCTTGTAACCAGTATTCCCTACAGTCAATACCTTCGCATCAAACGTAACTGCAGCCGGGATGCAGATTTCAAAAAAGCTGCGGACGAGCTATATGCTCGTTTAAAAGATAGGGGTTACAGTCATTCGGTTTTGAAGAGAGCTTATAAGAGAGTATGTGAACAAGATCGCAGCTCTCTTATTTTTGGTCAAAAACTTACCACTCAAACCGATCAAATAAGAATTATTACAAGATACTCTACTGAACACCTCAAAATCCGCAAGATTGTGGAAAATTTCTGGCCTCTGCTGTCTGCTGATCCAGTAGTTAACAAATATATTGGTAGTAAACCACAAATAACTTACCAACGGGCACCCTCTCTGAAAGATAGTCTGGTTCATAGCCACTTTGAAACCCTCTCTGATATAAAATGCCTAAACCCAGGAACTTTTGCTTGTGGGCACTGTGACATGTGCCCATTTATACTCAACAGTTCAACCTGCACACTTCCCAATGGTCAAATTCACCGTGCTAAACATCGAACTACATGCCAAACTCTGGGCATTGTATATATGGCTATTTGCCAATGCCGTGGATTCTATATAGGAAAAACCAAGCGCCCCTTTTATAAGCGAATTCGTGACCATATTATTTCTATCTTTAAGAGAAAAGTGGAAACAGCAGTTAGTCACCATGTTGGTACTTTTCATAACTTTAATGCAAGAAATATACCTTTCATGGCTTTGGAACATATTCCGCCTCATGTCAGAGGAGGAAGCGTTGATAAAATTTTGCTACAATTATTAATATTATCTAATAATTATCATTTATTTAGTCATGTTCTATATAAGTATGTTTTTTTTCCTAAATTGTCCTTTATGTCGAAGATTTATGTTTAAATTTAAACATGTGCAATGTACATTATGTGAATTATGTTGTTTTCCAAGATCGTTCTGTAACTTCTCCCTGGAAGTTGGCGGGTACGGCTTTTTTTGGTTGGTTAACTGTACCCGCCATCATTGACAAAAGAGCGACTTCATCCTTGGTCTCTGAGGGTCTGCAATGAGAACATGCACAGGGTGCCTGATTGTGATGGAATCTCTGGGCTCCTTACAGCCCTCATACGGACACCCAGGGCATATCCGGCAATTGCTGGGTCTGCCCAATTTACACGTTTTGTTGCAGCTTTTGCATTCCCAGCATCCCCGAATTTGGTTTTTACTATTCTCACCAAGCTTTACCATACTATGATATATTACAACATGATCCCGCTCCGCCTCATTGGAAACTATGTTTCTAATGACGTTGGTGCGTGAGACCAAGTCCCCTCCCCTGGGCGCTAGGTATTCTGGGTCCTGTAGTTTTGGCACAGCTTCGGGACTCTGGGCGCATGCGCACTAACGTTGTCACGTCCGCACTCCGCCGGTGACGTCAGACGCCGGCCGAGTTGGTGATCGCTCAAAAGCCGGCATTATCAGACTGCACACCAACCAGAGCGGTTCGGTGAGGCAGCCTGACATTTATCCACAACTCTGTTTCAAGGTAACCATCTGCTGCTTATCTGATAATCTGACACACTGTCTCCTGTACATTACTAGTCCCTTTATTCTTTGGGCTTTGTAAACTGTTATGATTGTTACTTCATTAGATGTCCTTTTGTCATACTTTCAGACGGAAAGCATTGTTATGCTGTATGTTTAATAATACACAAGACAATGTATTACTTCATTCAACACTAACAGCTTGGTTTGGGCCATTGGCTCTTCAATCTGTTTTTGTCTAACATGCAGAGTGATCATTCCCTTATTATTCTATCTATACCTAATTTAAATAATATGAAAAAATATGAAAAAAATATAAAAACCGCACAATGCTAATTCCATATTTATGACAATACCTAATGATGGATTATTTTTATTATACACTTACTGTTTCTACTCAAGACGTCCCTTTATGGATAACTGATTAATATACAATATATTTGACTTTTAGAATAATTTCATCTTCTGGAACTTTCTCTTCACTGGACTAAAGTTCTCTGAAGGTTCATGTCCTATGAATGCATCTTAATCGGATATTTTGTATCCAGTGGATAATCAGGCATCATCTCATCCGCTCTATTCTTCTTTTTTTTTTTTCTCTCAATTTTGATTTTAATGTGAGTATAATCTGAATATTTAACCTAATAGTGACTTAATCTGCCCCATAAATGATCGGGCTAACTGGACCATTAACCCCAATTAGATCAAAATTTATTGACCACTATAATATATAATTTTCTTGTTCATACATCACGGGACACAGAGCGGCATAGTCATTACTATGTGGGTTATATAGAATTACCTTCAGGTGCTGGCACTGGCAACTTCCAAAACAGGAAGTACCCTCCCCTATATAAGCCCCTCCCATCCGGGAGCACCTCAGTTTTTTGCCAGTGTCTAAGGTGTTGGCCAAGGTTAACATGTATTCATCTGGGCTTGTGTACAGGTTCTCTGGGCCTTAGCAAGCTATTCCGGATCCGACCAAAAAAGCTTCATAGCTAAACGGTCGGTACCCGGGCCTTGCAGAGAAGAGCAGGGTTTTGCCTGTAATGCCTCTCTTAGGAGGGCTGGACCCTGGGATCCAGAGCTCTGGTTATACCCACGACCAAGATGTTTTCTGTGCAGGGTGCTATACAGGTCCAGGGGAGTGGAATCCTTGGGAACCCGGTCCCTGAAGGTCTAGTACAATGCCTGCCGTGAGAGGTGAAGTTTGGGCTTCTGTGGACCAAACAAAGTCCTGCGGCGGGGAAAAGGTAAGTGGGGGCCCCTCAGGAACTTGGTTCTATTGAGGGGACCCCCAAGCCTAATATGTCTTTCTGCCTGTTACCTAAAGGTATTCCCGCTAATAGCTGTATATGCCTAAGAAATCCTAGAAATGTCTTTTCATAAAGGAGGTTTTAAAAAATAAATAAAAAAAAGACAAAAGTGCGGTACCTGTGTTTGTCCACTAGAGGCCGCTGTGGAACGTCTTTTTTTCTTGGGACTATTCCTTCCATGGTGAAAGTCCAGGCAGATGAGTGAGCTCTCTATCAGGGAAGCTGCATTCCTCTGTCATGCTGCCAAGTAGTTTCCTTCCATCCCCGAGTCCTGGTGAAACAGGGACCCTGGCTCCTCTCCCTACATGGCGCCAAGAGCGCACACGTGCACGCGCGCGCGCGCACACACACGCTTTCTTTTTATAAGATTTAGCTTCAAAAAAGGGGGCGGAGCCTGGCGGATGACGCGCTCTGTGTGCCCAGCGCTTCTGCGCATGTGCGGGCGTCCCAGCAAGATAAAAGGACTCAGTCCACGCTGCTTGCTATGGACACAGAGCATGAAAAGGAGCTGGTAGCATGGTATAGGGGCTCACAGCGGGCGGTTGATACAGGCATCCCCAGAAAGACGCATTAGTAGACACCCACTGATGTACATAGCAGCAAATTGCATTAGACTATTTCAGTAAAGGGGTGTATTGCGGCTGGAATACCTCAGCTTTGAACTAAGGAATATGCCGCCTAAAAAACTCCAAGATATACCTCTCAGGAAGTGTAGGGGGTCTCCATCGGGCTCTGAGGATCTGGAGCAGTCATCTGCACCCTCCTCCCCTGAGAAATCAGAGGTTAATACCCATAAGGAACCCCCGGGAGTGCCAGGTACTGCGGCTGTCCTCAGTCCACCTGCTCCTGCATATATAACAGAGGAGGTTTTTTCCTCAACTCTGGAGGGATTGGAGCAGAGATTGGCAGCATTGATCGCTTCTTCTCTACAGGAAAGAAAGCGCGCCAGATCTCCATCCCCTCCATTAGAGTGCCTGTTGGCAGAGCAACAGTCCCAGGAAGGGACTGACCTTCCTGAAGGGGATCAGGAGGAGGTTAACTCTGTTTTTGAGGAATCGACAGTAGATGAACCATTTTCAGCATCGCAGACTGAAAGATTGTGGGTCCAGACCCTAACTGACATGGTTCGATCTGCATTTTAAAATGCCTCTTGTTGAACCATCAACTACTGCTGTCTCCTCGTTGGGGTCGCTAAAAGCTCCCCAGATTAATTGCTCCTTTCCAATTCATCCATTATTGGAAGGACTTATATACCAGGACTGGGAACATCCTGATAAACTATTTGTTCCACCTAAGAAATTTCCGGTGATCTATCCCATGGAGGAAAAGTTCACCCAGAGATGGAATGTTCCTACGGTGGACGCAGCCATTTCTTCTGTGAACAAATCACTGAGATGTCCAGTAGATAATGTTCAAATGTTCAAAGATCCAGTAGATAAAAAATTGGAATCTTTATTAAAATCTGCTTTTTCCACAGCAGGGGCTGTTACACAGCCAGCAGTGGCAGCTATTGGGGTCTGCCAAGCTTTAAAGGATCAGATGAAAATGGTCCTGAGGGATTTGCCAGACCAGCAGGCCCAGGCTCTGGCTGATCTGCCTAGAGCATTATGCTTTGCGGTTGACGCCATCAAGGATTCTATCCATCAGGCCTCCCGCCTCACGCTGTCTTTGGTACATATGCGTAGGCTTCTGTGGCTCAAGAACTGGTCTGCTGAGGCTCCCTGTAAGAAGCTCTTAGTTAGCTTCCCATTTCATGGGGAACGCCTTTTTGGCGGAGACCTGGATAAGTATATCCAGAAGATTTCCAGTGGTAAAAGTACTCTCTTACCGAGTAAAAAGAGGTCTAGGGGTCCATCTTTTAAGAGGACTACCTCTCCTATCCCTGGGACAACTGCTACTAAGCAGTTCCGACGGCCTCCTCGGTCAAACTCAGGAGGTAAAAATCAGGGACAGCCACAGGGTAATAAAAAGCCCTGGATCCGAAGAGGTACTAAACCAGCCTCCAAGTCAAGCCTATGAAGGGCTGCCCCCACTCAAACGGGTGGGGGGAAGACTTCAGTTGTTCGCAGAGACCTGGCGGGAGACGATCAAAGACAGATGGGTGCTCTCCGCAGTAACTCGGGGATACAAGTTGGAGTTAAAAGAGTCTCCTCCTTCCCATTTTTATGTGGTCAGGCATGCCAAAAGACCCTCTGAAAAGAAGGTGTCTCCTAGTGGCGTTAGAACAACTATTGCTCCAAGGAGTAATTATGGAGGTTCCTATGGAAGAGTGGGGGTTGAGTTTCTACTCAAACCTTTTCACAGTCCTGAAACCAAACGGGGACATAAGACCCATATTGGACCTAAAGAGTCTAAACAAATTTCTAAACGTCCGGTCCTTCCGGATGGAGTCGATCCGATCGGTCACCGCTGCCCTACAGGGGGAGGAATGGTTAGCCTCGATCGACATCAAAGATGCTTACTTGCATGTTCCCATCTTTCCAGGTCATCAAAAATTTCTACGCTTTGCAGTAGAAGGGCGCCATTTTCAGTTCAGAGCCTTACCATTCGGTCTGGCCACAGCACCACGAGTGTTCTCAAAAATTCTGGCCCCACTGTTGGCCGATCTAAGAACACGAGGTGTAACGATAATGGCATACCTAGACGACCTGTTGTTGATGGACCACTCAGTTGCCAAGCTAGAAGTGGTAATTGTCGATACAATCAAGTATCTAGAGTCTCACGGTTGGGTCATCAACCTGGACAAGTCAGCCCTACAGCCAGTGAAAAACCTGGTATATCTAGGGCTACGGCTGGATTCAGACCAGAGGAAGATTTTCTTACCTCTAGACAAGGTATCCTCTTTGAGGGGCTTGGTCCGTCTGCTTTGTGCAAAAAGACAGCCGTCCATACGCCTGTGCATGAGGCTGCTAGGAAAGATGGTAGCATCATTCGAAGCTGTGCCATACGCCCAATTCCACTCAAGGAATTTACAGAGGGCCATATTGTCAGCCTGGAATGGAAAAATTCAGGCTCTAGACTTCCCGATGGCTTTGTCCCCTTCCGTTCGGAAGAGTCTCTGCTGGTGGTTGATCCCCCAGAATCTCCAGAAGGGAAAACCCTTCAGTCCGATATCCTGGAAGGTGGTCACTACAGATGCCAGCCTTATAGGCTGGGGGCAGTACTGGAGCAATGGTCTCTCCAGGGCAGATGGTCAAATGTAGTAAAAACCCTGCCCATCAATCTCTTAGAGATACGAGCAGCCCGGTATGCCCTAGTAGCCTGGGCATCCAGACTCCAAGGGTCCCCTGTCAGAATTCAATCAGACAATGCCACAGCAGTGGCATATATCAATCATCAGGGAGGCACCAGGAGTCGTGCAGTCCAGAGGGAAGTAAGTCACATCCTGGAATGGGCAGAAAAGCATGTCCCATGTATGTCAGCTGTCTTCATTCCAGGGGTGGAGAATTGGAAGGCGGACTTTCTAAGTCGCCAACAGTTATGCCCAGGGGAATGGTCCCTTCATCCCGAGGTCTTCCGAGCAATATGTCAGCGGTGGGGAACACCGGATGTAGATCTGCTAGCATCCAGATTCAACGCAAAGGTGGACAGATTTGTCTCCCGGACAAGGGATCCCCTCGCTTGCGGCTCGGATGCTCTGGTGTTCCCTTGGGATCAGTTCAGACTGATATATGCATTCCCTCCGCTACAATTGTTGCCTCGACTCCTTCGCAGAGTCAGGTTGGAAAAGAAGCCGGTGATCCTGGTGGCTCCAGCGTGGCCCCGAAGGGCCTGGTACGCGGAGATCATCAAAATGTCTGTGGGGAGTCCTTGGACCCTTCCACGTCGTCCGGACCTGCTTTCGCAAGGACCGATATGCCACCCTTCCTTACTAACTCTAAGTTTAACGGCCTGGCTATTGAATCCCACATCCTAAAGAAGAGAGGTCTCTCTAACTCTGTGGTATCAACTATAATCAATGCCAGGAAGCCTGTATCCAGGCAGATCTACTATAGAGTTTGGAAGGCGTACATCACTTGGTGCGAGGCCAGAAAATGGCATCCACGTAAGTACGTTATAGGCAGGATTCTGGACTTCCTGCAGTGGGCTGTAGACAGGAAGTTTGCCTTAAGTACTATCAAGGGCCAGGTTTCGGCCTTATCAATACTATTTCAAAGGCCCCTGGCTATGCATTCACTTGTCAAATCCTTTATGCAAGGAGTGACTCGTATTATTCCACCGATTAAAGCTCCCATATGTCCATGGGATCTAAATTTGGTTCTGTCGGTTCTGCAGAAGCAGCCATTTGAACCTTGCGGCACATTTCCTTGGTTCTACTCACCAGGAAATTGATATTTTTAGTAGCCATATGCTCGGCTAGAAGAGTGTCGGAATTAGCCGCCATGTCCTGTAAAGAGCCATATCTGGTTATTCATGAGGACAGAGTAGTATTACGTCCTCACCCAGCCTTTCTTCCTAAGGTGGTAGCGAGGTTTCACTTGAACCAGGATGTGGTTCTTCCTTCTTTTTTCCCCAAACCTACTTCGGTAGAGGAAAAGTTATTGCATTCTTTGGATGTAGTAAGAGCAGTTAAAGCTTATCTAAAAGCCACTGCTCAGATTCGTAAAACGGATTCTTTGTTTGTTCTGCCGGAAGGCCCCAGAAAGGGTCAGGCAGCGTCAAAATCTACTTTAGCCAAGTGGATTCGACAGGTCATAATACAAGCCTATGGCTTGAGAAGGAGACCGCCTCCGTTCAAAGTTAGAGCGCACTCCACGAGAGCAGTTGGAACTTCATGGGCAGTGCATCACCAGGCCTCCCTGGCGCAAATTTGTAAGGCCGCAACATGGTCTTCAGTACACACGTTTACTAGGTTCTACCAGGTGGACGTTAGAAGTCAGGAGGATGTCGCCTTTGGGCGCAGTGTTATGCAGGCCGCAAAAGATCCTCATGCCTGATGGCGCCCAGCTTATATATGGTGTATCCCCCCCCCCTCATGTGGCATTGCTTTGGGACGTCCCACATAGTAATGACTATGCTGCTCTGTGTCCCGTGATGTATGAACAAGAAAGTAGGATTTTTAAAACAGCTTACCTGTAAAATCCTTTTCTTGGAGTACATCACGGGACACAGAGCTCCCACCCCTCTTTTGGGGACACGTATTGCTTTGCTACAAAACTGAGGTACTTCCGGATGGGAGGGGCTTATATAGGGGAGGGTACTTCCTGTTTTGGAAGTTGCCAGTGCCAGCACCTGACGGTATCTATATAACCCATTAGTAATGACTATGCTGCTCTGTGTCCCGTGATGTACTCCAAGAAAAGGATTTTACAGGTAAGCTGTTATAAAAATCCTACTTTTACCTTATTACCTTTATATTGCTTTCACATATTAATTATATTCATTTAAATTATTAAACTCTAATGGGGTTCTTTTTCTAATTTGATTTAATTTATCTATTTATATATATTCTTTTGATCTATTTTGGCTAGGTCTCTTAAGCGGTCACTGTGAGGGTTTGTATGCTCAGAGCTCCGTCTACGTCTTACACCGAGGAGGAGATTCCTCTCCTTCCTCTATTTGCGTGCAGAGGTTTCTCTTGTCTCCACCCCCATTTATTTCATCTAGGGCTTTAATGGTGGTAAGTCGTTATTCTTTTTGCCAACTGTGGACCTGTTTACAGATCGATCTTCTAAATTTTATTTAAACCAATTTACAATATGCTAATATGAATCCTTTTGTTGTCTATTTTAACAGCTATGTTCGATGTACTCTTACATTTGAGACATACTTTCCCTGACGAAGCCCCGATGGGCGAAACATGTTGGGACCACGTATGATCTCTTTGGTTTAACATCTAACTAACCACCATATCAGCTATGCCCTATCTTTGAAATTTTGTGAAAACGCTTATATATATACATATGTAATTTTATTCAATATTTTGTACTACCTGTTTAATAAATGGATAAATCCCCCTTTTTTTAATCTAATGAATTGAGTCTTCCACTGTTGTCTAAATACTAACACCAGCACCGCTATAGTCCCGTTTACTTCTTTTTCTACATTTTGTCACAAATTTGGGATGAGGTGCGTTATATTGGGTGTCTACCCTTAGTCAGACCACAAAACCATTTATCATTATAATTATTATTAACACCCTAAACTTAACAAAAACAAATTGAATAAATAATAAATAATCCTAACCCTAACTTAACCTTAATGATGTATTTATTATTACATACTACTCATTTATTGTATTTATTTGCTTATTATTTTTGCTTATTTTTTATTTATTTTATTTCTTTTTAATAATAATAATAATAATAATAATAATAAATGTAAAATAAATACACAAATAAATAAAAATAATAAAAAATACAATAAATGAATAGTATGTAATAATAAATAAATAATTTAAGGTTAGGATTAGGGTTATTTATTTAATTTGTTTTGGTGAGGGTTGGGGTGTTAATAATAATAATAATAATAACACCCCAACCCTCACCAAAACAAATTAAATAAATAACCCTAATCCCTAATCCTAACCCTAACCTAACCTTAATGATTTATTTATTATTACATACTATTCATTTATTGTATTTATTTGCTTATTATTTTTGCTTATTTTTATTTATTTTATTTATTTTTAATAATAATAATAAAAAATGTAAAATAAATACACAAATAAATAAAAATAATCAAAAATAATAAATAAATAGAATAAATAGTATGTAATAATAAATAAATAATTTAGGGTTACGGTTAGGATTAGGGTTATTTATTTAATTTGTTTTGGTGAGGGTTGGGGTAATATTATTATTATTATTATTATTATTATTAACACCTCAACCCTCACCAAAATAAATTTAAAAAATAACCCTAATCCCTAATCCTAACCTAACCTAAATTATTTCTTTATTATTACATACTATTCATTTATTGTATTTATTTATTATTTTTGATTATTTTTATTTATTTGTGTATTTATTTTACGTTTTTTATTATTAATAAATAATGTAAAAAAATACACAAATAAAAAACAAAAATAATCATAAATAAATACAATAAATAAATAGTATGTAATAATACATACATAATTAAGGTTAGTTTAGGGTTAGAATTAGGGCTTGGGGTTAGGATTAGGGGTGAGGGTAATTTATTATTTATTTTATTTTACAATTTTTTTGGTTATGGTGTTAATACTACTATTACTACTACTACTACTACTATTAATAATACATGAATAAATAAATGTAAAATAAATACACAAATAAATAAAAGCAATCATTAATTAATAAATAAATAAAATAAAGGAATAGTATGTTATAAAAAATAGTTAACCCCTAACCCTTAAAGAAAAAAATAATAATAATTAAATAACTAAACACCCTAACGCTAACAATAAATAAATAAATAAATCATTATTATTATTAATAATAATAACAATATTAATAATAATAATCATCATAATAATAAAAAATTATCCTTGTTATTATTATTTTAAAATAGTAAGAAATAACTAAGCACCCCAACGCTACATAAATAAATTATTATTATTATTATTAACACCCTAACAAAAACAAAATAAATAATAAATAATCCTAACCCTAGCCTAACCTTAATGATTTATTGATTATTACATACTGTCCATTTATTGTATTTATTTGCTTATTATTTTTGATTATTATTATTATTAAAAATAAATAAAAATAATCAAAAATGTAAAATAAATACACAAATAAATAAAAATAATAAATAAATAGAATAAATAAATAGTATGTAATAATAAATAAATAATTAAGGTTAGGTTAGGGTTATTTATTTAATTTGTTTTGGTGAGGGTTGGGGTATTAATAATAATAATAATAATAATAATAATATAATATTAATAACACCCCAACCCTCACCAAAATAAATTAAATAAATAACCCTAATCCCTAATCCTAACCTAACCTTAATTATTTATTTATTATTACATACTATTCATTTATTATATATTTTTTTTATTATGTTTGATTATTTTTATTTATTTGTGTATTTATTTTACATGTAGTATTATTATTATTATTATTAATAATAATAAATAATGTAAAAAAATACACAAATAAAAAACAAAAATAATCATAAATAAATAAATACAATAAATAAATAGTATGTAATAATACATAAATAATTAAGGTTAGTTTAGGGTTAGAATTAGGGCTTGGTGTTAGGATTAGGGGTGAGGGTAATTTATTATTTATTTTATTTTACAATTTTTTGGTTAGGGTGTTAATACTACTATTACTACTACTAATAATAATAATAAATGAATAAATAAATGTAAAATAAATACACAAATAAATAAAAGCAATCATTAATTAATAAATAAATAAAATAAAGGAATAGTATGTTATAAAAAATAGTTAACCCCTAACCCTTAAAGAAAAAAATAATAATAATTAAATAACTAAACACCCTAACGCTAACACTAAATAAATAATTATTATTAATAATAATAACAATATTAATAATAATAATACATTTTTCTTGTTATTGTTATTATTTTAAAATAGTAAGAAATAACTAAGCACCCTAACGTTACATAAATAAATTATTATTATTATTATTATTAACACCCTAAAAAAATAAAAAAATAAATAATAAATAACCCTAACCTTAACGTTGCGTATAAAAACGCTGGAAAAACGATCAAAGACGCTACTCTTAGGTGTAAATGCAGCCTAATACATTACCAATACAAGCCTCTTCCTCTCATTGTACAGCAGAGCTCAGACTGGGAGAAGGTGAAGCAGCACAAGGAGCCAGTGAGTGTGAGTGTGTGTATGTGTGCTGACCTTGAGCACGCTGATAGGAGGAGAGAGCAGAGTGACGGAGAGTGTGCTCCTTCCAGATTGGGGGGGGGGGGGGGGGCGGGTCCACAGATCATCCTTGGCTGAATGGCTCCGGCTGTCAGACTGAGGACATCTAGTGGTAGAGAAAAGAACTGCAGGGAGAAATCTCTATTGCAGCAAACAAACAGGAAGTGAGGGGAGTGTGTCTAGACGAGGCGTCCCCGCCGGAAGATTTCCACTCTGTTCCTGTTCTGGTGACAACGCGAACATTCTGGAATTCCCATCCCATGAAGTCCGGATGATAATGGTGACCCTCCAATGAGGATTTCGATTTTTTTATTTTTATTTGAATAAACTTTATTTACAACAAACAACAATAAACATCAACAGATTTGTGTCGTTCAGAATTGTCGTGTTGCCATTTTCTTGTGCACAGAATGTGAGGACATTAGTGGGGTACATGGCGTCTGATGTCGGGTATTGGGGGTACCATGTGACCCCCCCCCCAGTCTTCTTCACCCCCGCTCACAGTCTCTGCCGGTGGAAAGTCTGGCACAGCCGGTGCAGCTCTTCCTGGTATTGCCGATGCTCCAAATCTAATAGGTGTTGTAGCGCCGCCCTGCGGGTCTGAAAAAGACACAACATCCCTCATTGTGGTGACTGAGAAACTCTGACCAATCGCAGCCCAGGAAGGAGGCGATGACTTACCAGGAGGAGCTCCGCCCCCGCCATCCTCAGCTCCTGACGCTTCTGTGCCAGGCGGCTCCTCTGCATGCGACCCGCACTGACCCCCCGAGCGTCCTCCTTCCACTCCGACATATATCGCTCCGCGCGTTCCCTGTGCCAATCCGGAGAGGAGATTATTACGTCACGTCTTATATCTCATCACTATAATATACAGGAGTGACATCACCACTCCTCAGATATAAGATATATTATACAGGAGTGACATCACCGCTCTCCAGATATAAGATATATTATACAGGAGTGACATCACCGCTCTCCAGATATAAGATATAATATACAGGAGTGACATCACCGCTCTCCAGATATAAGATAGATATATTATACAGGAGTGACATCACCGCCCTCCAGATATAAGATATATTATACAGGAGTGACATCACCGCTCTCCAGATATAAGATAGATATATTATACAGGAGTGACATCACCGCTCTCCAGATATAAGATATATTATACAGGAGTGACATCACCGCTCTCCAGATATAAGATAGATATATTATACAGGAGGGACATCACCGCCCTCCAGATATAAGATATATTATACAGGAGTGACATCACCGCTCTCCAGATATAAGATATATTATACAGGAGTGACATCACCGCTCTCCAGATATAAGATAGATATAATATACAGGAGTGACATCACCGCTCTCCAGATATAAGATATATTATACAGGAGTGACATCACCGCCCTCCAGATATAAGATATATTATACAGGAGTGACATCACCGCTCTCCAGATATAAGATATATTATACAGGAGTGACATCACCGCTCTCAAGATATAAGATATATTATACAGGAGTGACATCACCGCTCTCCAGATATAAGATATATTATACAGGAGTGACATCACCGCCCTCCAGATATAAGATATATTATACAGGAGTGACATCACCGCTCTCCAGATATAAGATATATTATACAGGAGTGACATCACCGCTCTCCAGATATAAGATATATTATACAGGAGTGACATCACCGCCCTCCAGATATAAGATATATTATACAGGAGTGACATCACCGCTCTCCATATATAAGATATATTATACAGGAGTGACATCACCGCTCTCCAGATATAAGATATATTATACAGGAGTGACATCACCGCTCTCCATATATAAGATATATTATACAGGAGTGACATCACCGCCCTCCAGATATAAGATATATTATACAGGAGTGACATCACCGCTCTCCAGATATATTATACAGGAGTGACATCACCGCCTCCAGATATAAGATATATTATACAGGAGTGACATCACCGTTCTCCAGATATAAGATATATTATACAGGAGTGACATCACCGCCTCCAGATATAAGATATATTATACAGGAGTGACATCACCGTTCTCCAGATATAAGATATAATATACAGGAGTGACATCACCGCTCTCCAGATATAAGGTATATTATACAGGAGTGACATCACCGCTCTCCAGATATAAGATATATTATACAGGAGTGACATCACCGCCCTCCAGATATAAGATATAATATACAGGAGTGACATCACCGCTCTCCAGATATAAGATATATTATACAGGAGTGACATCACCGCCCTCCAGATATAAGATATATTATACAGGCGTGACATCACCGCTCTCCAGATATAAGATATATTATACAGGAGTGACATCACCACTCTCCAGATATAAGATATATTATACAGGAGTGACATCACCGCTCTCCAGATATAAGATATATTATACAAGAGTGACATCACCGCTCTCCAGATATAAGATATATTATACAGGAGTGACATCACCACTCTCCAGATATAAGATATAATATACAGGAGTGACATCACCGCTCTCCAGATATAAGATATAATATACAGAGTGACATCACCGCTCTCCAGATATAAGATAGATATATTATACAGGAGTGACATCACCACTCTCCAGATATAAGATATATTATACAGGAGTGACATCACCGCTCTCCAGATATAAGATATAATATACAGGAGTGACATCACCGCTCTCCAGATATAAGATATATTATACAGGAGTGACATCACCACTCTCCAGATATAAGATATAATATACAAGAGTGACATCACCGCTCTCCAGATATAAGATATATTATACAGGAGTGACATCACCACTCTCCAGATATAAGATATAATATACAGGAGTGACATCACCGCTCTCCAGATATAAGATATAATATACAGAGTGACATCACCGCTCTCCAGATATAAGATATATTATACAGGAGTGACATCACCGCTCTCCAGATATAAGATATAATATACAGAGTGACATCACCGCTCTCCAGATATAAGATATATTATACAGGAGTGACATCACCGCTCTCCAGATATAAGATATATTATACAGGAGTGACATCACCGCTCTCCAGATATATTATACAGGAGTGACATCACCGCTCTCCAGATATAAGATATAATATACAGAGTGACATCACCGCTCTCCAGATATAAGATATATTATACAGGAGTGACATCACCGCTCTCCAGATATAAGATATAATATACAGAGTGACATCACCGCTCTCCAGATATAAGATAGATATATTATACAGGAGTGACATCACCGCTCTCCAGATATATTATACAGGAGTGACATCACCGCACTCCAGATATAAGATATATTATACAGGAGTGACATCACCGCTCTCCAGATATAAGATATATTATACAGGAGTGACATCACCGCTCTCCAGATATATTATACAGGAGTGACATCACCGCTCTCCAGATATAAGATATAATATATAGGAGTGACATCACCGCTCTCCAGATATAAGATATATTATACAGGAGTGACATCACCGCTCTCCAGATATAAGATATATTATACAGGAGTGACATCACCGCTCTCCAGATATAAGATATATTATACAGGAGTGACATCACCGCTCTCCAGATATAAGATATAATATATAGGAGTGACATCACCGCTCTCCAGATATAAGATATATTATACAGGAGTGACATCACCGCTCTCCAGATATAAGATATATTATACAGGAGTGACATCACCGCTCTCCAGATATAAGATATATTATACAGGAGTGACATCACCGCTCTCCAGATATAAGATATAATATATAGGAGTGACATCACCGCTCTCCAGATATGAGATATATTATACAGGAGTGACATCACCGCTCTCCAGATATAAGATATATTATACAGGAGTGACATCACCGCTCTCCAGATATAAGATATATTATACAGGAGTGACATCACCGCTCTCCAGATATAAGATATATTATACAGGAGTGACATCACCGCTCTCCAGATATATTATACAGGAGTGACATCATCGCTCTCCAGATATAAGATATAATATACAGGAGTGACATCACCTCTCTCCAGATATAAGATATATTATACAGGAGTGACATCACCGCTCTCCAGATATAAGGTATATTATACAGGAGTGACATCACCGCTCTCCAGATATAAGATATATTATACAGGAGTGACATCACCGCCCTCCAGATATAAGATATAATATACAGGAGTGACATCACCGCCCTCCAGATATAAGATATAATATACAGGAGTGACATCACCGCTCTCCAGATATAAGATATATTATACAGGAGTGACATCACCACTCTCCAGATATAAGATATATTATACAGGAGTGACATCACCGCTCTCCAGATATAAGATATAATATACAGGAGTGACATCACCGCTCTCCAGATATAAGATATAATATACAGGAGTGACATCACCGCCCTCCAGATATAAGATATAATATACAGGAGTGACATCACCACTCTCCAGATATAAGATATATTATACAGGAGTGACATCACCGCTCTCCAGATATAAGATATAATATACAGGAGTGACATCACCGCTCTCCAGATATAAGATATATTATACAGGAGTCACATCACCGCTCTCCAGATATAAGATATATTATACAGGAGTGACATCACCACTCTCCAGATATAAGATATAATATACAGGAGTGACATCACCGCTCTCCAGATATAAGATATAATATACAGAGTGACATCACCGCTCTCCAGATATAAGATATATTATACAGGAGTGACATCACCGCTCTCCAGATATAAGATATAATATACAGAGTGACATCACCGCTCTCCAGATATAAGATAGATATATTATACAGGAGTGACATCACCACTCTCCAGATATAAGATATATTATATAGGAGTGACATCACCGCCCTCCAGATATAAGATATATTATACAGGAGTGACATCACCGCTCTCCAGATATATTATACAGGAGTGACATCACCGCTCTCCAGATATAAGATATATTATACAGGAGTGACATCACCACTCTCCAGATATAAGATATAATATACAGGAGTGACATCACCGCTCTCCAGATATAAGATATATTATACAAGAGTGACATCACCGCTCTCCAGATATAAGATATATTATACAGGAGTGACATCACCACTCTCCAGATATAAGATATAATATACAGGAGTGACATCACCGCTCTCCAGATATAAGATATAATATACAGAGTGACATCACCGCTCTCCAGATATAAGATATATTATACAGGAGTGACATCACCGCTCTCCAGATATAAGATATAATATACAGAGTGACATCACCGCTCTCCAGATATAAGATATATTATACAGGAGTGACATCACCGCTCTCCAGATATAAGATATATTATACAGGAGTGACATCACCGCTCTCCAGATATATTATACAGGAGTGACATCACCGCTCTCCAGATATAAGATATAATATACAGAGTGACATCACCGCTCTCCAGATATAAGATATATTATACAGGAGTGACATCACCGCTCTCCAGATATAAGATATAATATACAGAGTGACATCACCGCTCTCCAGATATAAGATATATTATACAGGAGTGACATCACCGCTCTCCAGATATAAGATATATTATATAGGAGTGACATCACCGCCCTCCAGATATAAGATATATTATACAGGAGTGACATCACCGCTCTCCAGATATATTATACAGGAGTGACATCACCGCACTCCAGATATAAGATATATTATACAGGAGTGACATCACCGCTCTCCAGATATAAGATATATTATACAGGAGTGACATCACCGCTCTCCAGATATAAGATATAATATACAGGAGTGACATCACCGCTCTCCAGATATAAGATATATTATACAGGAGTGACATCACCGCTCTCCAGATATAAGATATATTATACAGGAGTGACATCACCGCTCTCCAGATATAAGATATAATATATAGGAGTGACATCACCGCTCTCCAGATATAAGATATATTATACAGGAGTGACATCACCGCTCTCCAGATATAAGATATATTATACAGGAGTGACATCACCGCTCTCCAGATATGAGATATATTATACAGGAGTGACATCACCGCCCTCCAGATATAAGATATATTATACAGGAGTGACATCACCGCTCTCCAGATATATTATACAGGAGTGACATCACCGCACTCCAGATATAAGATATATTATACAGGAGTGACATCACCGCTCTCCAGATATAAGATATATTATACAGGAGTGACATCACCGCTCTCCAGATATAAGATATAATATACAGGAGTGACATCACCGCTCTCCAGATATAAGATATATTATACAGGAGTGACATCACCGCTCTCCAGATATAAGATATATTATACAGGAGTGACATCACCGCTCTCCAGATATAAGATATATTATACAGGAGTGACATCACCGCTCTCCAGATATAAGATATATTATACAGGAGTGACATCACCGCTCTCCAGATATAAGATATATTATACAGGAGTGACATCACCGCTCTCCAGATATATTATACAGGAGTGACATCATCGCTCTCCAGATATAAGATATAATATACAGGAGTGACATCACCTCTCTCCAGATATAAGATATATTATACAGGAGTGACATCACCGCTCTCCAGATATAAGATATAATATACAGGAGTGACATCACCGCTCTCCAGATATAAGATATATTATACAGGAGTGACATCACCGCTCTCCAGATATAAGATATAATATACAGGAGTGACATCACCGCTCTCCAGATATAAGATATATTATACAGGAGTGACATCACCACTCTCCAGATATAAGATATATTATACAGGAGTGACATCACCGCTCTCCAGATATAAGATATATTATACAGGAGTGACATCACCGCTCTCCAGATATAAGATATAATATACAGGAGTGACATCACCGCTCTCCAGATATAAGATATAATATACAGGAGTGACATCACCGCTCTCCAGATATAAGATATATTATACAGGAGTGACATCACCGCTCTCCAGATATAAGATATATTATACAGGAGTGACATCACCGCTCTCCAGATATAAGATATATTATACAGGAGTGACATCACCGCTCTCCAGATATAAGATATATTATACAGGAGTGACATCACCGCCCTCCAGATATAAGATAGATATATTATACAGGAGTGACATCACCGCTCTCCAGATATAAGATATATTATACAGGAGTGACATCACCGCCCTCCAGATATAAGATAGATATATTATACAGGAGTGACATCACCGCCCTCCAGATATAAGATATATTATACAGGAGTGACATCACCGCTCTCCAGATATAAGATATATTATACAGGAGTGACATCACCACTCTCCAGATATAAGATATATTATACAGGAGTGACATCACCGCTCTCCAGATATAAGATATATTATACAGGAGTGACATCACCGCTCTCCAGATATAAGATATATTATACAGGAGTGACATCACCGCTCTCCAGATATAAGATATATTATACAGGAGTGACATCACCACTCTCCAGATATAAGATATATTATACAGGAGTGACATCACCGCTCTCCAGATATAAGGTATATTATACAGGAGTGACATCACCGCTCTCCAGATATAAGATATATTATACAGGAGTGACATCACCGCTCTCCAGATATAAGATATATTATACAGGAGTGACATCACCGCTCTCCAGATATAAGATATATTATACAGGAGTGACATCACCGCTCTCCAGATATAAGATATATTATACAGGAGTGACATCACCGCTCTCCAGATATAAGATATAATATACAGGACAGGAGTGACATCACCGCTCTCCAGATATAAGATATAATATACAGGAGTGACATCACCGCTCTCCAGATATAAGATATAATATACAGGAGTGACATCACCGCTCTCCAGATATAAGATATAATATACAGGAGTGACATCACCGTTCTCCAGATATAAGATATAATATACAGGAGTGACATCACCTCTCTCCAGATATAAGATATATTATACAGGAGTGACATCACCGCTCTCCAGATATAAGATATATTATACAGGAGTGACATCACCGCTCTCCAGATATAAGATATATTATACAGGAGTGACATCACCGTTCTCCAGATATAAGATATAATATACAGGAGTGACATCACCGCTCTCCAGATATAAGATATATTATACAGGAGTGACATCACCACCCTCCAGATATAAGATATATTATACAGGAGTGACATCACCGCTCTCCAGATATAAGATATATTATACAGGAGTGATATCACTGCTCTCCAGATATAAGATATAATATACAGGAGTGACATCACCGTTCTCCAGATATAAGATATATTATACAGGAGTGACATCACCGCTCTCCAGATATAAGATATAATATACAGGAGTGACATCACCGTTCTCCAGATATAAGATATAATATACAGGAGTGACATCACCGTTCTCCAGATATAAGATATATTATACAGGAGTGACATCACCGCTCTCCAGATATAAGATATATTATACAGGAGTGACATCACCGTTCTCCAGATATAAGATATATTATACAGGAGTGACATCACCGCTCTCCAGATATAAGATATATTATACAGGAGTGACATCACCGCCCTCCAGATATAAGATATATTATACAGGAGTGACATCACCACCCTCCAGATATAAGATATATTATACAGGAGTGACATCACCGCTCTCCAGATATAAGATATATTATACAGGAGTGACATCACCGCTCTCCAGATATAAGATATATTATACAGGAGTGACATCACCGCTCTCCAGATATAAGATATATTATACAGGAGTGATATCACTGCTCTCCAGATATAAGATATAATATACAGGAGTGACATCACCGTTCTCCAGATATAAGATATATTATACAGGAGTGACATCACCGCTCTCCAGATATAAGATATAATATACAGGAGTGACATCACCGCTCTCCAGATATAAGATATAATATACAGGAGTGACATCACCGTTCTCCAGATATAAGATATAATATACAGGAGTGACATCACCGCTCTCCAGATATAAGATATATTATACAGGAGTGACATCACCGCTCTCCAGATATAAGATATATTATACAGGAGTGACATCACCGCTCTCCAGATATAAGATATATTATACAGGAGTGACATCACCGCTCTCCAGATATAAGATATAATATACAGGAGTGACATCACCGCTCTCCAGATATAAGATATATTATACAGGAGTGACATCACCGCTCTCCAGATATAAGATATAATATATACAGGAGTGATATCACCGCTCTCCAGATATAAGATATAATATACAGGAGTGACATCACCGCTCTCCAGATATGAGATATAATATACAGGAGTGACATCACCGCCCTCCAGATATAAGATATAATATACAGGAGTGACATCACCGCTCTCCAGATATAAGATATATTATACAGGAGTGACATCACCGCTCTCCAGATATAAGATATAATATACAGGAGTGACATCACCGCTCTCCAGATATAAGATATATTATACAGGAGTGACATCACCGCTCTCCAGATATAAGATATAATATACAGGAGTGACATCACCGCCATCCAGATATAAGATATATTATACAGGAGTGACATCACCGCTCTCCAGATATAAGATATATTATACAGGAGTGACATCACCGCTCTCCAGATATAAGATATATTATACAGGAGTGACATCACCGTTCTCCAGATATAAGATATATTATACAGAAGTGACATCACCGCTCTCCAGATATAAGATATATTATACAGGAGTGACATCACCGCTCTCCAGATATAAGATATATTATACAGGAGTGACATCACCGCTCTCCAGATATAAGATATATTATACAGGAGTGACATCACCGCTCTCCAGATATAAGATATATTATACAGGAGTGACATCACCGCTCTCCAGATATAAGATATATTATACAGGAGTGACATCACCGCTCTCCAGATATAAGATATATTATACAGGAGTGACATCACCGCTCTCCAGATATAAGATATAATATACAGAGTGACATCACCGCTCTCCAGATATAAGATATATTATACAGGAGTGATATCACCGCTCTCCAGATATAAGATATATTATACAGGAGTGACATCACCGCCCTCCAGATATAAGATATAATATACAGGAGTGACATCACCGCCATCCAGATATAAGATATATTATACAGGAGTGACATCACCGCTCTCCAGATATAAGATATATTATACAGGAGTGACATCACCGCTCTCCAGATATAAGATATAATATACAGGAGTGACATCACCGCTCTCCAGATATAAGATATATTATACAGGAGTGACATCACCGCTCTCCAGATATAAGATATATTATACAGGAGTGACATCACCGCTCTCCAGATATAAGATATAATATACAGGAGTGACATCACCGCTCTCCAGATATAAGATATATTATACAGGAGTGACATCACCGCTCTCCAGATATAAGATATATTATACAGGAGTGACATCATCGCCTCCAGATATAAGATATAATATACAGGAGTGACATCACCGCCATCCAGATATAAGATATATTATACAGGAGTGACATCACCGCTCTCCAGATATAAGATATATTATACAGGAGTGACATCACCGCTCTCCAGATATAAGATATATTATACAGGAGTGACATCACCGCTCTCCAGATATAAGATATAATATACAGGAGTGACATCACCGCTCTCCAGATATAAGATATATTATACAGGAGTGACATCACCGCTCTCCAGATATAAGATATATTATACAGGAGTGACATCACCGCTCTCCAGATATAAGATATATTATACAGGAGTGACATCATCGCCTCCAGATATAAGATATAATATACAGGAGTGACATCACCGCCATCCAGATATAAGATATATTATACAGGAGTGACATCACCGCTCTCCAGATATAAGATATATTATACAGGAGTGACATCACCGCTCTCCAGATATAAGATATATTATACAGGAGTGACATCACCGCTTTCCAGATATAAGATATATTATACAGGAGTGACATCACCGCTCTCCAGATATAAGATATATTATACAGGAGTGACATCACCGCTCTCCAGATATAAGATATATTATACAGGAGTGACATCACCGCTCTCCAGATATAAGATATAATATACAGAGTGACATCACCGCTCTCCAGATATAAGATATATTATACAGGAGTGATATCACCGCTCTCCAGATATAAGATATATTATACAGGAGTGACATCACCGCCCTCCAGATATAAGATATAATATACAGGAGTGACATCACCGCCATCCAGATATAAGATATATTATACAGGAGTGACATCACCGCTCTCCAGATATAAGATATATTATACAGGAGTGACATCACCGCTCTCCAGATATAAGATATAATATACAGGAGTGACATCACCGCTCTCCAGATATAAGATATATTATACAGGAGTGACATCACCGCTCTCCAGATATAAGATATATTATACAGGAGTGACATCATCGCCTCCAGATATAAGATATAATATACAGGAGTGACATCACCGCCATCCAGATATAAGATATATTATACAGGAGTGACATCACCGCTCTCCAGATATAAGATATATTATACAGGAGTGACATCACCGCTCTCCAGATATAAGATATATTATACAGGAGTGACATCACCGCTCTCCAGATATAAGATATAATATACAGGAGTGACATCACCGCTCTCCAGATATAAGAGATATTATACAGGAGTGACATCACCGCTCTCCAGATATAAGATATATTATACAGGAGTGACATCACCGCCCTCCAGATATAAGATATATTATACAGGAGTGACATCACCGCTCTCCAGATATAAGATATATTATACAGGAGTGACATCACCGTTCTCCAGATATAAGATATATTATACAGGAGTGACATCACCGCTCTCCAGATATAAGATATAATATATAGGAGTGACATCACCGCTCTCCAGATATAAGATATATTATACAGGAGTGACATCACCGCTCTCCAGATATAAGATATATTATACAGGAGTGACATCACCGCCCTCCAGATATAAGATATATTATACAGGAGTGACATCACCGCTCTCCAGATATAAGATATATTATACAGGAGTGACATCACCGCTCTCCAGATATAAGATATAATATACAGGAGTGACATCACCGCTCTCCAGATATAAGATATATTATACAGGAGTGACATCACCGCTCTCCAGATATAAGATATATTATACAGGAGTGACATCACCGCTCTCCAGATATAAGATATATTATACAGGAGTGACATCACCGCTCTCCAGATATAAGATATATTATACAGGAGTGACATCACCGCTCTCCAGATATAAGATATATTATACAGGAGTGACATCACCGCTCTCCAGATATAAGATATATTATACAGGAGTGACATCACCGCTCTCCAGATATAAGATATAATATACAGGAGTGACATCACCGCTCTCCAGATATAAGATATATTATACAGGAGTGACATCACCGCTCTCCAGATATAAGATATAATATACAGGAGTGACATCACCGCTCTCCAGATATAAGATATATTATACAGGAGTGACATCACCGCTCTCCAGATATAAGATATAATATACAGGAGTGACATCACCGCTCTCCAGATATAAGATATAATATACAGGAGTGACATCACCGCCCTCCAGATATAAGATATATTATACAGGAGTGACATCACCGCTCTCCAGATATAAGATATATTATACAGGAGTGATATCACCGCTCTCCAGATATAAGATATATTATACAGGAGTGACATCACCGCTCTCCAGATATAAGATATATTATACAGGAGTGACATCACCGCTTTCCAGATATAAGATATATTATACAGGAGTGACATCACCGCTCTCCAGATATAAGATATATTATACAGGAGTGACATCACCGCTCTCAAGATATAAGATATATTATACAGGAGTGACATCACCGCTCTCCAGATATAAGATATAATATACAGAGTGACATCACCGCTCTCCAGATATAAGATATATTATACAGGAGTGATATCACCGCTCTCCAGATATAAGATATATTATACAGGAGTGACATCACCGCTCTCCAGATATAAGATATATTATACAGGAGTGACATCACCGCTCTCCAGATATAAGATATAATATACAGGAGTGACATCACCGCTCTCCAGATATAAGATATATTATACAGGAGTGACATCACCGCCCTCCAGATATAAGATATAATATACAGGAGTGACATCACCGCTCTCCAGATATAAGATATATTATACAGGAGTGACATCACCGCTCTCCAGATATAAGATATATTATATAGGAGTGACATCACCGCTCTCCAGATATAAGATATATTATACAGGAGTGACATCACCGCCCTCCAGATATAAGATATATTATACAGGAGTGACATCACCGTTCTCCAGATATAAGATATATTATACAGGAGTGACATCACCGCTCTCCAGATATAAGATATAATATACAGGAGTGACATCACCGCTCTCCAGATATAAGATATATTATACAGGAGTGACATCACCGCTTTCCAGATATAAGATATATTATACAGGAGTGACATCACCGCTCTCCAGATATAAGATATATTATACAGGAGTGACATCACCGCTCTCCAGATATAAGATATATTATATAGGAGTGACATCACCGCTCTCCAGATATAAGATATAATATACAGGAGTGACATCACCGCTCTCCAGATATAAGATATAATATACAGGAGTGACATCACCGCTCTCCAGATATAAGATATATTATACAGGAGTGACATCACCGCCCTCCAGATATAAGATATAATATACAGGAGTGACATCACCGCTCTCCAGATATAAGATATATTATACAGGAGTGACATCACCGCTCTCCAGATATAAGATATAATATACAGGAGTGACATCACCGCTCTCCAGATATAAGATATAATATACAGGAGTGACATCACCGCTCTCCAGATATAAGATATAATATACAGGAGTGACATCACCGCTCTCCAGATATAAGATATATTATACAGGAGTGACATCACCGCTCTCCAGATATAAGATATATTATACAGGAGTGACATCACCGCTCTCCAGATATAAGATATATTATACAGGAGTGACATCACCGCTCTCCAGATATAAGATATAATATACAGGAGTGACATCACCGCTCTCCAGATATAAGATATAATATACAGGAGTGACATCACCGCCCTCCAGATATAAGATATATTATACAGGAGTGACATCACCGCCCTCCAGATATAAGATATATTATACAGGAGTGACATCACCGCTCTCCAGATATAAGATATATTATACAGGAGTGACATCACCGCTCTCCAGATATAAGATATATTATACAGGAGTGACATCACCGCCCTCCAGATATAAGATATAATATACAGGAGTGACATCACCGCTCTCCAGATATAAGATATATTATACAGGAGTGACATCACCGCTCTCCAGATATAAGATATATTATATAGGAGTGACATCACCGCCCTCCAGATATAAGATATAATATACAGGAGTGACATCACCGCCCTCCAGATATAAGATATATTATACAGGAGTGACATCACCGCTCTCCAGATATAAGATATATTATACAGGAGTGACATCACCGCTCTCCAGATATAAGATATATTATACAGGAGTGACATCACCGCTCTCCAGATATAAGATATATTATACAGGAGTGACATCACCGTTCTCCAGATATAAGATATATTATACAGGAGTGACATCACCGCTCTCCAGATATAAGATATATTATACAGGAGTGACATCACCGTTCTCCAGATATAAGATATATTATACAGGAGTGACATCACCGTTCTCCAGATATAAGATATATTATACAGGAGTGACATCACCGCTCTCCAGATATAAGATATATTATACAGGAGTGACATCACCGCTCTCCAGATATAAGATATATTATACAGGAGTGACATCACCGCTCTCCAGATATAAGATATATTATACAGGAGTGACATCACCGCCCTCCAGATATAAGATATATTATACAGGAGTGACATCACCGCTCTCCAGATATAAGATATATTATACAGGAGTGACATCACCGTTCTCCAGATATAAGATATATTATACAGGAGTGACATCACCGCTCTCCAGATATAAGATATATTATACAGGAGTGACATCACCGCTCTTCAGATATATTATACAGGAGTGACATCACCGCTCTCCAGATATAAGATATATTATACAGGAGTGATATCACTGCTCTCCAGATATGAGATATAATATACAGGAGTGACATCACCGCTCTCCAGATATAAGATATATTATACAGGAGTGACATCACCGCCCTCCAGATATAAGATATATTATACAGGAGTGACATCACCGCTCTCCAGATATAAGATATATTATACAGGAGTGACATCACCGCTCTCCAGATATAAGATATATTATACAGGAGTGACATCACCGCTCTCCAGATATAAGATATATTATACAGGAGTGACATCACCGTTCTCCAGATATAAGATATATTATACAGGAGTGACATCACCGCTCTCCAGATATAAGATATATTATACAGGAGTGACATCACCGTTCTCCAGATATAAGATATATTATACAGGAGTGACATCACCGCTCTCCAGATATAAGATATATTATACAGGAGTGACATCACCGCCCTCCAGATATAAGATATAATATATAGGAGTGACATCACCGCTCTCCAGATATAAGATATATTATACAGGAGTGATATCACCGCTCTCCAGATATGAGATATAATATACAGGAGTGACATCACCGCTCTCCAGATATAAGATATAATATACAGGAGTGACATCACCGCTCTCCAGATATAAGATATATTATACAGGAGTGACATCACCGCTCTCCAGATATAAGATATATTATACAGGAGTGACATCACCGCCCTCCAGATATAAGATATATTATACAGGAGTGACATCACCGCCCTCCAGATATAAGATATAATATACAGGAGTGACATCACCGCTCTCCAGATATAAGATATAATATACAGGAGTGACATCACCGCCCTCCAGATATAAGATATAATATACAGGAGTGACATCACCGCTCTCCAGATATAAGATATAATATACAGGAGTGACATCACCGCTCTCCAGATATAAGATATAATATACAGGAGTGACATCACCGCTCTCCAGATATAAGATATATTATACAGGAGTGACATCACCGCCCTCCAGATATAAGATATATTATACAGGAGTGACATCACCGCTCTCCAGATATAAGATATATTATACAGGAGTGACATCACCGCTCTCCAGATATAAGATATATTATACAGGAGTGACATCACCGCTCTCCAGATATAAGATATATTATACAGGAGTGACATCACCGTTCTCCAGATATAAGATATATTATACAGGAGTGACATCACCGTTCTCCAGATATAAGATATATTATACAGGAGTGACATCACCGCCCTCCAGATATAAGATATATTATACAGGAGTGACATCACCGCTCTCCAGATATAAGATATATTATACAGGAGTGACATCACCGTTCTCCAGATATAAGATATATTATACAGGAGTGACATCACCGCTCTCCAGATATAAGATATATTATACAGGAGTGACATCACCGTTCTCCAGATATAAGATATATTATACAGGAGTGACATCACCGTTCTCCAGATATAAGATATATTATACAGGAGTGACATCACCGCTCTCCAGATATAAGATATATTATACAGGAGTGACATCACCGCTCTCCAGATATAAGATATATTATACAGGAGTGACATCACCGCCCTCCAGATATAAGATATATTATACAGGAGTGACATCACCGCTCTCCAGATATAAGATATATTATACAGGAGTGACATCACCGTTCTCCAGATATAAGATATATTATACAGGAGTGACATCACCGTTCTCCAGATATAAGATATATTATACAGGAGTGACATCACCGTTCTCCAGATATAAGATATAATATATAGGAGTGACATCACCGCTCTCCAGATATAAGATATATTATACAGGAGTGACATCACCGTTCTCCAGATATAAGATATAATATATAGGAGTGACATCACCGTTCTCCAGATATAAGATATATTATACAGGAGTGACATCACCGCCCTCCAGATATAAGATATATTATACAGGAGTGACATCACCGCTCTCCAGATATAAGATATATTATATAGGAGTGATATCACTGCTCTCCAGATATGAGATATAATATACAGGAGTGATATCACTGCTCTCCAGATATAAGATATAATATACAGGGATGACATCTTACCGGTGAAGTTCGGTCTCGGCGATGCGGAGAAGATCGTTCCTCTGGAATAGAAGGACAGAGATAAGTAATGGGGGGGGGGGGGGTGGGGGAGGGGTGAGAATGATTTGGGGGTGCTCTCTCTGCCCCTCCCCCTCACCTGGGTGGAGCTCCTGGTCTCTCGCAGGCTCCTTGTGGCGATCATTATCTGTGGAAAGAGAAGGTGATGGTGATATCGGGGGTGCAGGCTGTACCCCTCCCCCGTCAGGAAACGATCCTGGACCCCTAAACATCTCATCTCTCAGCCCACAGGGCCTGAAACATGTGGCAGACTCACCTCCACTCCCGGATCTATTATATAATATATAGAGAGGATCCCATCCCCCTCCAATCCCAGGAGAGAGATCTCTGGATACTTTGTATCTGAACCACTTCCTCTCCACCTCTGTCACCATGGAAACTGTAAACAAAAACTCGGATTTCCCCAAACACTTCCCTTCCTTTTTTTTTTTTTTGTTTCTACTTTATTGAGATTCAGTCTATGAACACAATGAACAAACCCGCATCCTATATAATATACAGCAAGTAAAATAAGTACTGAACCCGTCACCGTTTTAGGTGACCATACACTATATGACCAAAAGTATTGGGACACCTGCCTTTACACGCGCATGAACTTTAATGACATCCCAGTCTTAGTCCAGAGGGTTCAATATTGTATTGGCCCCGCCCTTTGCAGCTATAACAGCTTCAACTGTGCTGGGAAGGCCGTCCACAAGGTTTAGGAGGGTGTCTATGGGAATGTTTGACCGTTCTTCCAGAAGAGCATTTCTGAGGTCAGGCACTGATGTTGGAGGTGAAGGCCTGGCTCACAGTCTCCTCCGCTCTAATTCATCACACAGGTCTTCTATCGGGTTGAGGTTCAGGACTCTGTGCAGGCAAGTCAAGTTCCTCCACCCCAAACTCGCTCCTTCATGTCTTTATGGACCGTGCTTTGTGCACTGGTCCAAACCATTTGGTGGACGAGGGAGCGTGCTTACAGGCCATGGCAGGTGCGTGGTGAGCGTGCTTACAGGCCATGGCGGGTGCGTTTCAAGCGTGCGTACAGGCCATGGCGGGTGCGTTTCAAGCGTGCGTACAGGCCATGGCGGGTGCGTGGTGAGCGTGCGTACAGGCCATGGCGGGTGCGTTTCAAGCGTGCGTACAGGCCATGGCGGGTGCGTGGTGAGCGTGCGTACAGGCCATGGCGGGTGCGTGGTGAGCGTGCGTACAGGCCATGGTGGGTGCGTGGTGACCGTGCGTACAGGCCATGGCGGGTGCGTGGTGAGCGTGCGTACAGGCCATGGCGGGTGCGTGGTGAGCGTGCGTACAGGCTATGGCGGGTGTGTGGTGAGCGTGCGTACAGGCCATGGCGGGTGCGTGGTGAGCGTGCTTACAGGCCATGGCGGGTGCGTGGTGAGCGTGCTTACAGGCCATGGCGGGTGCGTGGTGAGCGTGCGTACAGGCCATGGCGTGTGCGTGGCGAGCGTGCGTACAGGCCATGGCGGGTGCGTGGCGAGCGTGCGTACAGGCTATGGCGGGTGTGTGGCGAGCGTGCGTACAGGCCATGGCGGGTGCGTGGTGAGCGTGCGTACAGGCCATGGCGGGTGCGTGGTGAGCGTGCTTACAGGCCATGGCGGGTGCGTGGTGAGCGTGCTTACAGGCCATGGCGGGTGCGTGGTGAGCGTGCGTACAGGCCATGGCGTGTGCGTGGTGAGCGTGCGTACAGGCCATGGCGGGTGCGTGGCGAGCGTGCGTACAGGCCATGGCGGGTGCGTGGCGAGCGTGCGTACAGGCCATGGCGGGTGCGTGGCGAGCGTGCGTACAGGCCATGGCGGGTGCGTGGCGAGCGTGCGTACAGGCCATGGCGGGTGCGTGGCGAGCGTGCTTACAGGCCATGGCGGGTGCGTTGCAAGCGTGCGTACAGGCCATGGCGGGTGCGTTGCAAGCGTGCGTACAGGCCATGGCGGGTGCGTTGCAAGCGTGCGTACAGGCCATGGCGGGTGCTTTGCAAGCGTGCGTACAGGCTATGGCGGGTGCGTGGTGAGCGTGCGTACAGGCTATGGCGGGTGTGTGGTGAGCGTGCGTACAGGCCATGGCGGGTGTGTGGTGAGCGTGCGTACAGGCCATGGCGGGTGTGTGGTGAGTGTGCGTACAGGCCATGGCGGGTGCGTGGTGAGCATGCGTACAGGCCATGGCGGGTGCGTTGCAAGCGTGCGTACAGACCATGGCGGGTGCGTGGTGAGCGTGCTTACATGCTATGGCGGGTGTGTGGTGTGAGCGTGCGTACGGGCCATGGCGGGTGTGTGGTGTGAGCGTGCGTACAGGCCATGTCAGGTGCGTGGTGAGCATGCTTACGGGCCATGGCGGGTGCGTGGCGAGCGTGCGTACAGGCCATAGCGGGTGCGTGGCGAGCGTGCGTACAGGCCATAGCGGGTTCGTGGCGAGTGTGCGTACAGGCCATAGCGGGTGCGTGGCGAGCGTGCGTACAGGCTATGGCGGGTGCATGGCGTGCAGCCCATGGCGGGTGCGTGGTGAGCATGTGTATGGGCCATGGCGGGTGCGTTGTAAGCGTACATACAGGCCATGGCGGGTGCGTGGTGAGCGTGCGTACGGGCCATGGCGGGTGCGTGGTGAGCGTGCGTACGGGCCATAGCGTGTGAGTGTGCTTACAAGCCATGGCGGGTGCGTAGTGAGCATGCATACGGGCCATGGCGGGTGCGTGGTGAGCGTGCGTACGGGCCATGACAGGTGCGTGGCGAGCGTGCGTACGGGCCATGGCGGGTGCGTGGTGAGCGTGCTTACGGGCCATGACGGGTGCGTGGCGAGCGTGCGTACAGGCCATGGCGGGTGCGTGGTGAGTGTGCGTACAGGCCATGGCGGGTGCGTGGTGAGCGTGCGTATGGGCCATGGCGGGTGCGTGGTGAGCGTGCGTACGGGCCATGACAGGTGCGTGGTGAGCGTGCGTACGGGCCATAGCGGGTGCGTGGTGAGCGTGCGTACGGGCCATGGCGGGTGCGTGGCGAGCGTGCATACAGGCCATAGCCGGTGCGTGGTGAGCGTGCGTACGGGCCATAGCGGGTGAGTGTGCTTACAAGCCATGGCGGGTGCGTAGTGAGCGTGCATACGGGCCATGGTGAGTGCGTGGCGAGCGTGCGTACGGGCCATGACAGGTGCGTGGCGAGCGTGCGTACAGGCCATGGCGGGTGCATGGTGAGCGTGCGTATGGGCCATGGCGGGTGCGTGGTGAGCGTGCGTACGGGCCATAGCGGGTGAGTGTGCTTACAAGCCATGGCGGGTGCGTAGTGAGCGTGCATACGGGCCATGGCGGGTGCGTGGTGAGCGTGCATACGGGCTATGACAGGTGCGTGGCGAGCGTGCGTACAGGCCATGGCGGGTGCGTGGTGAGCGTGCGTATGGGCCATGGCGGGTGCGTGGTGAGCGTGCTTATGGGCCATGGCGGGTGCGTGGTGAGCGTGCGTACGGGCCATAGCGGGTGAGTGTGCTTACAAGCCATGGCGGGTGCGTAGTGAGCGTGCATACGGGCCATGGCGGGTGCGTGGTGAGCGTGCGTACGGGCCATGACAGGTGCGTGGCGAGTGTGCGTACAGGCCATAGCCGGTGCGTGGTGAGCGTGCGTACGGGCCATGGCGGGTGCGTGGTGAGCGTGCGTACGGGCCATAGCGGGTGAGTGTGCTTACAAGCCATGGCGGGTGCGTAGTGAGCGTGCATACGGGCCATGGCGGGTGCGTGGTGAGCGTGCGTACGGGCCATGACAGGTGCGTGGCGAGCGTGCATACAGGCCATGGCGGGTGCATGGTGAGCGTGCGTATGGGCCATGGCGGGTGCGTGGTGAGCGTGCGTACGGGCCATAGCGGGTGAGTGTGCTTACAAGCCATGGCCGGTGCGTAGTGAGCGTGCATACGGGCCATGGCGGGTGCGTGGTGAGCGTGCGTACGGGCCATGGCGGGTGCGTGGTGAGCGTGCGTACGGGCCATGGCGGGTGCGTGGCGAGTGTGCGTACAGGCCATAGCCGGTGCGTGGTGAGCGTGCGTACGGGCCATGGCGGGTGCGTGGTGAGCGTGCGTACGGGCCATAGCGGGTGAGTGTGCTTACAAGCCATGGCGGGTGCGTAGTGAGCGTGCATACGGGCCATGGCGGGTGCGTGGTGAGCGTGCGTACGGGCCATGACAGGTGCGTGGCGAGCGTGCATACAGGCCATGGCGGGTGCATGGTGAGCGTGCGTATGGGCCATGGCGGGTGCGTGGTGAGCGTGCGTACGGGCCATAGCGGGTGAGTGTGCTTACAAGCCATGGCCGGTGCGTAGTGAGCGTGCATACGGGCCATGGCGGGTGCGTGGTGAGCGTGCGTACGGGCCATGGCGGGTGCGTGGTGAGCGTGCGTACGGGCCATGGCGGGTGCGTGGTGAGCGTGCGTACGGGCCATGACGGGTGCGTGGCGAGCGTGCGTACAGGCCATGGCGGGTGCATGGTGAGCGTGCGTATGGGCCATGGCGGGTGCGTGGTGAGCGTGCGTATGGGCCATGGCGGGTGCATGGTGAGCGTGCGTACGGGCCATAGCGGGTGAGTGTGCTTACAAGCCATGGCGGGTGCGTAGTGAGCGTGCATACGGGCCATGGCGGGTGCGTGGGGAGCGTGCGTACGGGCCATGACAGGTGCGTGGCGAGCGTGCGTACAGGCCATGACAGGTGCGTGGTGAGCGTGCATACGGGCCATGGCGGGTGCGCGTACGGGCCATGACAGGTGCGTGGTGAGCGTGCGTATGGGCCATGGCGGGTGCGTGGTGAGCGTGCGTATGGGCCATGGCGGGTGCGTGGTGAGCGTGCGTATGGGCCATGGCGGGTGCGTGCATTGCCAATTGTACACCTGGGGACCCCAAAGCACCCTCCCCATGTTGAGGGCATGTGGCCTGGTATGGTTCAGGAGGGGGGGGCGCCTTCGCTCATCCCCCCCTCCTATACTGACCTCCAGGCTACATGCTTGGATAAGGGCCTGGTATGGATGGGGGGAGGGGGCGCACGCTGTTTTTTTTTCTCCTTGATTTTTTTCATCTATATTGCCGGGATCTGGCAATACATTACAGCCGCGAGCAAGTTTGAATTACATTTTTTCCTTTAGAAATGCCATTTTGCTGCGGTACTGTTATAAACATGGGGAAGATACGCTACTTTACAGGCAGACTAAGGAGACCCCCCAAGCATGTTATTAAAGTAATATTTCATTTTTATTCTTTCACTAAAAAGAATTCTTAAAATCACTGCTCCTTAATGAAACTTTTTTATCTGGAGAGCGGTGATGTCACTACTGTATAATATATCTGGAGAGCGGTGATGTCACTACTGTATATTATATCTTGGGAGCGGTGATGTCACTACTGTATAATATATCTTGGGAGCGGTGATGTCACTACTGTATAATATATCTGGAGAGCGGTGATGTCACTACTGTATATTATATCTTGGGAGCGGTGATGTCACTACTGTATAATATATCTTGGGAGCGGTGATGTCACTACTGTATAATATATCTGGAGAGCGGTGATGTCACTACTGTATATTATATCTTGGGAGCGGTGATGTCACTACTGTATATTATATCTTGGGAGCGGTGATGTCACTACTGTATAATATATCTGGAGAGCGGTGATGTCACTACTGTATAATATATCTGGAGAGCGGTGATGTCACTACTGTATATTATATCTTGGGAGCGGTGATGTCACTACTGTATATTATATCTTGGGAGCGGTGATGTCACTCCTATAATATATCTGACCGGTGATACAAATAATCAGACGGAGGCGGAGTTATATTTTTCTCATGTTTAATACTGTACAAGAAACATAGAAAAGATCCCCCTCCCCCCCCCCGGCTGTAGGAAAGTGCGAAGTTCCTATATACAGAGGGGAACAGCCTCTTCCTGAACTCTGTGGACTGAATTCAGAATATAAATACAAAAGATAAAACCTGAGCCGCTAGCTGAATCCTCGGCCAGAACAATCGTTATTCCGGGGGGCGGGGTCGACTCTCATTGGCTGCCGGGACCGTCTGAAGTCCCCACGCTTCTATAAAATATTTAAAGGAGAACTCCACCCAAAACCAATATCTGTGCACGATCGCTGGAGAGATCAATCAATCGTACGATGCTTTCCGGCAACAAAGTCTCCAATTTGGAATTCCCAGTTAGACCCGACTGGTGCAATGGCGGTGTCCCCCCTCCCCCCCCTTTTTTTATGGTCTCCCCTAATAATTTGGGTGTCCAGATATTGGGGGGATAAGAAGAATATCATGAATGGCGGGGGATGGGGAGAAACGTTATTAAGAAATAGAAGAAGTCTGAGGACGATTGGCTCCGCCCACGACTGACGTCCTAGGTTTCGGTGGAGTTGTCCTTTTTCTTGGTTTCCGTCTTCCTTGGAAGTCCTTGTAAAGTTGTCGCCCGTTTTCTGCCGCTTGGGCGAGAAGAATCCGGCCAATCAGATGGCAGAGATCCCCGGATCACAAGGTGCTCTCCAGGGTGTTGTAATTGTCCTTGAAGCTCTTCAGCTCCAGGAAGTGTTTGGCCCGTTTGCTCTTCTGGTTGGACGGCAGGTAGGTGACCTGGATGGTGGGCGAGGCGGAAGGTTCCGGCGAGGCCGTCAGGTCTTTGGCGGCGGATTGGCGCTGCCTCTGGCTTCCCAGCTCTCTGGATTTCACCCTGGGGGGGGGGGGGGAAGGGAAAGAGAAGACGTCAAAGTAACTGAACTGCAGCTGGAAAAGACAAAGACACACGACGGACACTTGTGATTGGACAGAGGGAACGACTTACAAGGCGGATAACTCGCTCAGCGCCTCCATGAACTTCTCGTGTTCTGCTTTTCCGTAAACCTGAAAACATAAAAAAAAAAAAAAAAAAAACAGGAATCAGTATAACAAACTCTCCCCGACCACAGGAGACTAGTACAACCTCTGCCAGAGTGTGCCTGCTGGGGAGATTTCACCTCACTTCCTGTCTCCCCCAGAGGGAAATATCACCACTTCCTGTCTCCCCCGGAGGACATTTCACCTCCCTTCCTGTCTCCTCCAGAGGGACGTTTCACCTCACTTCCTGTCTCCCCGGGAGGACATTTCATCTCACTTCCTGTATCCCCCCAGAGGGACATTTCACCTTCCTGTCTCCCCCAGAGGGACATTTCATCTCACTTCCTGTCTCCCCGGGGGGACATTTCACCTCACTTCCCGTCTCCCCAAGGGGACATTTCACCTCGCTTCCTGTCTCCCCCCCCCCCCCCAGAGGGACATTTCACCTCACTTCCTGTCTCCTCCAGAGGGACATTTCACCTCCCTTCCTGTCCCCCCCCCCAGAGGGACATTTCACCTCCCTTCCTGTCCCCCCCCCCAGAGGGAGATTTCACCACCCTTCCTGTCTCCCCCAGGGGGACATTTCCCCTCACTTCCCGTCCCACCAGAGGGACAGGTCACCTCACTTCCTGTCTCCCCCAGAGGGAAATATCACCTCACTTTGTCTCCCCGGGAGGACATTTCATCTCACTTCCTGTCCCCCCCCCCCGAGGGACATTTCACCTTCCTGTCTCCCCCAGAGGGACATTTCATCTCACTTCCTGTCTTCCCCGGGGGACATTTCACCTGACTTCCCGTCTCCCCAAGGGGACATTTCACCTCGCTTCCTGTCTCCCCCCCCCCCAGAGGGACATTTCACCTCCCTTCCTGCCCCCCCCCCCCAGAGGGACATTTCACCTCCCTTCCTGCCCCCCCCAGAGGGACATTTCACCTCCCTTCCTGTCCCCCCCCCCCCCCAGAGGAAGATTTCACCTCCCTTCCTGTCCCCCCCCCCCCCAGAGGAAGATTTCACCTCCCTTCCTGTCCCCCCCCCCCCCAGAGGGAGATTTCACCACCCTTCCTGTCTCCCCCAGGGGGACATTTCCCCTCACTTCCCGTCCCAGAAGGACAGGTCACCTCACTTCCTGTCTCCCCCCGAGGGAAATATCACCTCACTTTGTCTCCCCGGGAGGACATTTCATCTCACTTCCTGTCCCCCCCACAGAGGGACATTTCACCTTCCTGTCTTCCCCAGAGGGACATTTTACCTCACTTCCTGTCTCCCCAGGGAGGACATTTCATCTCGCTTCCTCTCCCCCACCCCGAGGGACATTTCCCCTCACTTCCCGTCTCCCCAGGGGGACATGTTACCTATCCCCCCCCCCGGGAGGATTTCACCCCCCTTCCCGTCTCCCCCAGAGGAAGACTTCACCTTCCGAGGGAGATTTCACCTCCCCTCCTGTTGCCCGGTGACCACAGCTAACTTCCGACCTCTCCATCAGCCTTGTAGAGTTGTACCGCCCCCTCCTGGACTGAAACGGCATTTCACTGCACACTGTAAGCTTCTCACCATGTGCATCAGAAGCTGCAGCAAGTCATACAGAGCCCCGCCCCTTTTCCTGGCTGAAGGACGTCCAGCATCATCAAACCTTTTCCTCCCCATCCTGACTTTCCCTGGCCCCGCCCCCCTTTCGTTCATTAGATTTCATTTCTTTAAATCATGGGAGGATCAGCATCACCTGACAGAAGTCCTGACCTTTCCCAAAAGCTCAAAAAAAATAATACTAGATGTGGTGACTGCATTAGTTTTCCTTCAAGCTTTTTTCCCTTAATTTTACAACCAGGTGAGCCTGCCAGTAACACTTCCTGTCCCAGGGTGACAACACTTCCTGAATGCACTCTATGAAGGAGCCACGTTGTCACCTTAGACAGGATCACAGGCATATTATTATTTTTTGCTCCCATAGAACAGACAAGTAAGAGGCTTCGTTCACACAGGAGTGTAGCGTCTCTGAGCATTTTTCCCGCAATTTTTTTGTGCATTCTTATACAGCGTTTGGCTTTTTTTATTATTATTATTATTATTATTATTATTATTATAGAGAAAACTTATCTGTCGCTATTTTTTTTAGCTTTTTCATTAGCTTTTTTTTTCTTTTTATTAATATTATTAATTTATTATTATTTTTTTCAAAGGGTAAGGGGTTAGCGTTAAGGTTAGGATTGGGGTTCAAGTTAGAGGTTAATATTTTCTTTATTATCTGATTATTATTTATGTATTTTTTTGTTAAGGTTAGGGGTTAACATTTTATTTATGGTCTTATTTATTTTATTTTTTTGTTAGGGTTTTAATACTACTAAATTAAATAAATAAATATAAAAATAATACTATATAATAAATAAATAATTAATCCTAAAATAAAATAAACACCCCAACACAATTTTTTTTTATTATTTTGTGATGGGGCGTTTATTTTATTTTAGGATTATTTATATTATGATGGTTATTTTTATTTTTTTGTTCAGGTGTTTATTATTAATAATTATATATAATTTTTTAAGGTTAGGGGGTTAATTTATTATTACATATTAATTTATTTATGATGTTTTTTTGTTATTTGTGTATTTATTATTTTTACATGTATTTTATTTATATATTACTATTTTTTTGTAACTTTTTTTAATTTCAGCAGATAATCGCGAAACAAAAACGTGCAAAATTGCATTTCCACCACGAGAATAAAAACGCATCAAAAACAAGCGAATCTGCCCAATTTGAGCTGCAAATAAAAGCTCCAGAACTTTTTGGATCTTCAGATGATTGGGGTGGAGTACGAAACGCGTAGGTGAGAATGGGGCCTGATAGCGGCGGAGATGTAAAAATTTGCCGATTTAACCAATGAGTGTACATAGAAATCTACAACCCGGGCCAGACGGGGAAAAACCCCGGACTACATAAGTGGGCGGTCTCACCCCGGTGCCGTAGCGCGCTGAGTCATATCCGTCCAGCAAGGTGTCCAATAGCGGCTTGCGGACGGACTTGTAGGGGGAGGTGCCGTTCCTCATCTCCAACAGGAACGCCCGGAAATTTCTTCCTACCAGACATTTGGGGTGCTTCGCGTTCTCCTGGAGGGGAATATCTGATGAGGGAAACAAAAATGTTACTGGAATTCCACATCTCCTCCGATCACCCCGATTCCTCCACCCCTCCGATCACCCCAATCCCTCCACCCCTCCGATCACCCCTCCGATTACCCCGATTCCTCCACCCCTCAGACCCCCCCCCCCCCGATTCCTCCACCCCTCCGATCACCCCAATCCCTCCACCCCTCCGATCCCTCCACCCCTCCGATCACCCCAATCCCTCCACCCCTCCGATCACCCCGATTCCTCCACCCCTCAGATCCCCCCCCCCCGATTCCTCCACCCCTCAGATCACCCCAATCCCTCCACCCCTCCGATCACCCCTCCGATCACCCCGATTCCTCCACCCCTCAGATCCCCCCCCCCCCGATTCCTCCACCCCTCAGATCCCCCCCCCGATTCCTCCACCCCTCAGATCCCCCCCCCCGATTCCTCCACCCCTCCGATCACCCCCGATCCCTCAGATCCCCCCCGATTCCTCCACCCCTCAGATCCCCCCCCCCCGATTCCTCCACCCCTCAGATCCCCCCCCCCCGATTCCTCCACCCCTCAGATCCCCCCCCGATCCCTCCACCCCTCCGATCCCCCCCGATCCCTCCACCCCTCCGATCACCCCCGATCCCTGCACCCCCCTCCAATCACCCCAATCCCTGCACCCCCCTCAGATCACCCCGATTCCTTCCCCCCTCAGATCACCCCAATACCTCCACCCCTCAGATCACCTGATTCCTCCACCCAATCCCTGCACCCCTCAGATCACCCCGATTCCTGCACCCCTCAGATCACCCCAATTCCTCCACCTTTCGGATCACCCCAATTCCTTCCTCCCCTCAGATCACCCCAATTCCTTCCTCCCCTCAGATCACCCCAATTCCTTCCTCCCCTCAGATCACCCCAATTCCTTCCTCCCCTCAGATCACCCCAATTCCTCCACCCCTCAGATCACCCCAATTCCTCCACCCCTCCAATCACCCCAATAACTTCCCCCCAATAACTTCCCCCCTCCAATCACCCCCATTAACTTCCCCCCCTCCAATCACCCCAATAACTTCCCCCCTCCAATCACCCCAATAACTTCCCCCCCTCCAATCACCCCAATTCCTCCACCCCTCGGATCACCCCAATTCCTTCCCCCCTCCAATCACCCCAATTCCTTCACTGGACACCCATTTGCTGAGTACACTGCAGCCGGCCCCGTGGGGGTCATATTCCCACTCAGGAGATCCTCTGACCCTCTACTGGCCAGCTTGGGGAGGAGCTCACCTGAGTGTTTAACAGCATCCAACGTCTTCATTCTGTACAGATAGTTGAACCCGCCTGGAAGATAAGAGGTCATCAGAGGTCACCTCACTGTCACCCGTCATCATATATAGAGGTCACGCTGAGTGCAGTATACTCCCTGATGTGTCTGTAACCCTTCCAGATAGTATAAAAAACGTGATGGTGACTGCGCTGTAGTGTGTCAGATTAAGTAAAATTGGGGAGGGGAGGGGAAGTGTAAATGAAAAAGCGGTGGGGATAGGACAAACACAGGTGAAAAATGTGAAAGGGAGGGGGAGGGGAAGGGGCAAATGAGAGACAGAGTGAGTAAGTAATTAGCTGGTATTCCGCTAACTAACAGCGATGTGCAATGTGTACAGTGACACAAAAGTACGTGCACTAATAGAGGACTGATCAAAATATAATCAGAACAACAAAAGAAAAAACTATATAACACAGTGAATAATAAGGCAATATAAGTGACATATACAACCACTATCTAAATAATCCAGATGTGCAGCACGTGTTAAAAAATTTAATCACTAAAACATATTAGTAATCCACAAACATTATCCATAACTGAAAAGGAATAGGATGGATAGGATAAATAGAGTAACACACTCAGTGCATACGAGAACTGAACTGGTAAAGAAAAAACAGTCCCAAAAAAAGTCCTGGTGGTGACTTCCCAATACTTCCAAAAATAACTAATAATAGGTTTATGGATAATATATGTGAATAAGGTCCCGTCACCAAATGCTTGGAGAAAGTCCTGTGGCATCCACCCTGTGATCACACCTGGCTTACCTCCCTATTGGAGGGGGGGGGGGGGGGGGGCGGTATGCAGCAACTCTCTGTAGTTAGGGAGGGTATCACGTCCTTATGGGCTGGTCTTTATGGCACCGTTACTCATTGGAGTGTATATGGAAAAACACAAACAAAAAGCACATCAATAGCGCAACTTTGTGAGTGCAGCAAGATGGATCACTGGGGCATACATTCGCACACTCACTTGTGATGAAGTGAGCGTGGACCTCAATCCAAACGAGCGCCGAGCTCGTGCCAGTGGGAAAAGGGTGTAGCATCTATGGTGCAATCAGTGCATCCCTCAGGTGTCAGCAGCGGCAGTCACAAAGTTGAGATGTACAAAATAAAAGAAGGAGAAATAGTGTGGGTCTGAAACCACTAAGGGCGTTTAATAAAATCAAAGTAAAAAACTCACATTTAAAAGTCAGAGTGGGATATTGAATCCTTACGAGCGGCGAGCTCATCTCCTCTCAGATCTGCTGGCGGTGTGTCTGTGCTTCCGTCCTGACGCGTGTCGTCATATCACATGACTTCATCAGAGGCCTGATACCTGAGGGATGCACTGATTGCACCATAGATGCTACACCCTTTTCCCACTGGCACGAGCTCGGCGCTCGTTTGGATTGAGGTCCACGCTCACTTCATCACAAGTGAGTGTGCGAATGTATGCCCCAGTGATCCATCTTGCTGCACTCACAAAGTTGCGCTATTGATGTGCTTTTTGTTTGTGTTTTTCCATATACACTCCAATGATTAACGGTGCCACAAAGACCAGCCCATAAGGACGCGATACCCTCCCTGAATACAGAGAGTTGCTGCATACCCCCCCCCCCCCCCTCCAATAGGGAGGTAAGCCAGGTGTGATCACAGGGTGGATGCCACAGGACTTTCTCCAAGCATTTGGTGACGGGACCTTATTCACATATATTATCCATTTACCATAAACTCATAATTAGTTATTTTTGGAAGTATTGGGAAGTCACCACCAGGACTTTTTTTGGGACTGTTTTTTCTTTACCAGTTCAGTTCTCGTATGCACTGAGTGTGTTACTCTATTTATCCTATCCATCCTATTCCTTTTCAGTTATGGATAATGTTTGTGGATTACTAATATGTTTTAGTGATTTAATTTTTTAACACGTGCTGCACATCTGGATTATTTAGATAGTGGTTGTATATGTCACTTATATTGCCTTATTATTCACTGTGTTATATAGTTTTTTCTTTTGTTGTTCTGATTATATTTTGATCAGTCCTCTATTAGTGCACGTACTTTTGTGTCACTGTACACATTGCACATCGCTGTTAGTTAGCGGAATACCAGCTAATTACTTACTCACTCTGTCTCTCATTTGCCCCTTCCCCTCCCCCTCCCTTTCACATTTTTCACCTGTGTTTGTCCTATCCCCACCGCTTTTTCATTTACACTTCCCCTCCCCTCCCCAATTTTACTTAATCTGACACACTACAGCGCAGTCACCATCACGTTTTTTATACTTTATTGTTCACTTGGACCAGACCCCTCGGTGATTGCTGCAGTATCCCATCCGTTTCCTATCCCTCCCCCTTACCTCCCACCCGTTTCACCACCCAGCTAGCGCAAGGTTTTTTTTCTGTTTTATAAACCTTCCAGATAGTAATTACCTTCCCAGTTCTGGGCTGCGAGTTGCTACAAGGTTACAATGTACAGCCTGATCACTGGGGGAGGGGAGACTGAGGAAATGCCTCCTCCGACAAAGTTACAATGTACAGTCTGATCACTGGGGGAGGGGAGACTGAGGAAATGTCTCCTCCTCCTACAAAGTTACAATGTACAGTCTGATCACTGGGGGAGGGGAGACTGAGGAAATGCCTCCTCCTACAAAGTTACAATGTACAGTCTGATCACTGGGGGAGGGGAGACTGAGGAAATGCCTCCTCCTTCTACAAAGTTACAATGTACAGTCTGATCACTGGGGGAGGCAGGTAAGTGTGTGTGGGGGGAGGGGAGGCAGAGTAGCTTTCTGGTAATGCACAGTAGGAGGAGGAGTATAGATTGCGGTGACATTTCCTCACCGGGTGCGTCCAGCTGGAGCAGACGGTCATCTCCCTCCTCCAGGAGTTGCGGTTCGAATTTGATGTCCTGCACTTTGGAGAGTCGGTTGTCGATCTCCTCCTTCATATCCTGGAACAAAGAAAGACGAGTGACATACGGATAAGAAGTGACACCCCCCCTCCCCTCCCCCGAAAACCGGCCTGCGTACCTTGGGGGCGTTGTGCCCCACCGGAACGTGCGGTCCTCTCCGGGATTTCATCGCAAATCTCATGATCTGCCGCTTCACAAAGATGAATAAAAGAACGAAGACCTGCGAGGAGAGAGAAGAACAATGTCACCCATTTACACCCCGGGGTGATCGACAACCTAGAGGATCGAAAGTCAACATTTATGGATAAAGTGATGAGGAGTTCGACCACCCGTCAGGTTTTTATAAACATTGATCAGACAGAGACACAAAGTAACAATGTATCCATCTCCTGTCTGAACAATGTTTATAAACAATGTTACTTTGTATCTCTCTCATTCCCATCTGATCAATGTTTATAAACAATGTTACTTTGTATCTGTGTCCTGTCTGATCAATGTTTATAAACAATGTTACTTTGTATCTCTCTCCCCCGTCTGATCAAGGTTTATAAACAATGTTACTTTGTATCTGTCTCCCGTCTGATCAATGTTTATAAACAATGTTACTTTGTATCTCTCTCCCGTCTGATCAATGTTTATAAACAATGTTACTTTGTATCTCTCTCCCGTCTGATCAATGTTTATAAACAATGTTACTTTGTATCTCTATCTCCTGTCTGATCAATGTTTATAAACAATGTTACTTTGTATCTCTCTCATTCCCATCTGATCAATGTTTATAAACAATGTTACTTTGTATCTCTCTCATTCCCATCTGATCAATGTTTATAAACAATGTTACTTTGTATCTCTCTCATTCCCATCTGATCAATGTTTATAAACAATGTTACTTTGTATCTCTCTGTCTTCTGTCTGAATAAAAAAACAAACAAACACCAAAAGCCTGTGTGACCCGACCAATCACAACTATTACATATAGCCCCCCCCCAATAAAAAGGCTCCCCTTTAACTGTGGCCCTCACAGCCAGTGGTACCTAAAATCAGCACCCCATTCATACAGAACTCCAGAGGGCCCCGTGGTCCCAACAGTGTAAATAAAATCCCCCATGTTCCAGGGGCCCCTCCAACAAAGCATACCACCACACCAGTCACCCCTCATACAGTTCTTCAGGGGCCCCTGTAATCCTAACAGTGTAAACCTCAATGGGGGGGAGGGTAGGGTGATTCTAATGTTCCAGGGGCCCCTCAAACCCAGCACAGCAGGAGCCCAACCAATCACAATCATTACAGAAGCTCCCAATCAACCCCACAATACCAAGGATACCCTTTACCTTTGGAAAGGTGGGAAGAGCCAAGTCTAAAAATCCCAAGGGCCCGCCAACGGCTAGAGGGCCCCTATCTACCTCACAGCTCTCTGGAGTTCCTCACAAACCTCCCGGGTAGTTCTAACATTTTCAGGAGTCATTTTGGTTAGTAAAAGGGCCCCTGTGGCCCCCAATATCTCAATAAATTCCCAGTTACACCACACTGGGGGCCCCTAATATCTCACTAATTTCCCAGATACACTACATGGGGACCCCTGTGGCCCCTGATATCGCAATGATTTCCCAATTACACCACACTGGGGGACCCTGTGGCCCTCAATATCTCAATTTCCCAGTTACACTACACTGGGGCCCCCAATATCTCAATGATTTCCCAGTTACACCACACTGGGGGGACCCTGTGGCCCTCAATATCTCACCAATTTCACAGCTACACTACATAGGGACCCCTGATATGGCAATGATTTCCCAGTTACACCACACTGGGGGCCCCTGCAGCCCTCAATATCTCAATAATTTCCCAGTTACACTACACTGGGGCCCCAATATCTCAACGATTTCCCAGATACACTACAAAGGGGTCCCTGTGGCCCTCAATGTCTCAAAGATTGACCAGCTACACTACACTGGGGCCCCCAATAGCTCAATGATATTTTAGCTACACTACACTGGGGGCCCCTGTGGCCCCCGATATCCTAATGATTTCTCAGCTAAACTACACTGGGGGCCCCTGAAATTTCAATGATTTACCAGCTACACTACAGAGGGGCCCCAATATCTCAATTAATTTTCAGCTACACTACACTGGGGCCCCAATATCTCAATGAATTCCCAATTACACTACACTGGGGGCCCCTGTGGCACACGATATCCTAATTTCTCAGCTACATTACACTAGGGGCCACTACATTTCAATGATTTCCTAGCTACACTACACTGGGGCCGCGATATCTCAATGAATTCCCAGTTACACTACACAGGGGCCCCAATATCCCAAGGATTTCCTAGCTACACTACACTGGGGGGTCCCTGTGCCCCCCAATATCTCAATGAATTCCCAGTAACACTACACTGAAGAACAATCGCCCATCACCGAGTCAGGGAGACGGAGGAGGGAAATCGTTTTCTAGGGAATAGGCGTCTCCCAAAGCGCGTGTCAGGGAAACGGCCGTAGGAGAACTGGCAATAGTGCCAGTACTAGTAATGGCTGCTTCCAGCACATCCCTGTGCGTACTGACGCAAGCGGCGCGAATTGGCGCGCGCACATGCGCAATGCAATAGACGCGCAATGCGCGGGAGCGTCAATCGGCGCACACAACAGACGCAGCCACTTGCTGGCCTATATAAGACTGCCACTGAGCCCATTTCATTGCTTGATAGTCATCAGCCTTCCTGTGTTCCTGAGACTCTGTTCAACTGCTGTTTGGATCTCCCGTTGTGAGCCGGCTTGTTCCTGACCCGTCTTGATCTGCTCTCCTGGTTTGACCCCCCTGGCTTGCTTTAACGACTTGTTGCCTTCTCCTCCACCTGATCCCGGCTTGTTCCACGGACTTTGCCATAGTTATCTGTTCCTGCCTGTTTCCTGTTACCAGACCTTTGGCTTGTCTCCGTTCCTGCAACCTGCCTCTTCCTCCTGCTGGATCTACTTGGGTTTGACCCTCAGCCTGGCTGCCACTACTACTCCTTGAGCGGTTTCTTGTATCCACCAGTTTTCTTCAGGATCCCACCAGCTCTGCTCTCCTGGACCCATCTGGCAACCTGTGCTTCTCTTGGCACTACACCCTCTGTACCCAACCTCAGGAGGTGTACTGCACTCAGCCTCAAGGGGGAGCCCTCTCGGCATTTTGGCCTCCAACCAGGTACGTGACAGCGTGAAAGAAACGGGATAAGGAGAGGGGAGAACGGAAGAATGCAGGGAGGACCTCTCGCCCAGGGAGTGGGACTAAATCTAGGAGGTCAGTTCGATGGTGCCGCCTCCCGAATATAGGCGTCAGTGTACACAAAGTGGTTCAAAGGTTTCCAGGTCTCCTCCCGGTTACGCAAGGTAGCGGTGAGGTCATCCACGTCTCTCGATTCGTTCACTTTAGAGAACCACAGAGATTTAGACATTTGAATTTTTTTTTTTTTTAAAGCCCGTGGTTTGTGGACACACTCAGACTCCACCCAGTGCAAAAAAAAAAAAGTGCTCACCAAAAAGTGCACATGGTCCTCCTGCAAAGAGAAGGGACCCTTGCCCTGATCCCCCAGGGGGGGCGTTGGGCTCCAGACGGGGACTGGGGTACTTTCACATGGTCCACTTGGCCAAAACCAGACAGACCCTGTTCTCTGGGAGGTCTGTCGAAACAGACCACCCCAAGTACTAGGTGGGGCTCCCCCGAAGGGAGACCCCATGAGAGAGGGTGAACCAAGCCAGAAGACCATGTCCACCCCCCCCTCAAGACTTTTCAGGGCAGGCTCCGAGGACCTACACCTTACTCATCAAACGTGAAACAAAAGTTCAGTTCGATGGTGCCACCTCCCGGAGATAGGCGTCAAGTGTACACAAAGTGGTTCCATGGTCTCCTCCCGGTTACACAAGGTAGCAGCGAGGTCCTCCACATCTCTCGATTCGTTCACTTTAGAGAACCACAGAGATTTTGACATTTGAATTTTTTTTTAAAGCCTGTGGGGGGGGGGGGGGGGACATTGGGCTCCAGTCGGGGACTGAGGTACTTCACATGGTCCACTTGGCCGAAACCAGACAGACCCCGTTCTCTGGGAAGTCTGCCGAAATAGACCACCCCAAGTACTAGGTGGGGCTCCCCCCCCCCAAAAGGGAGACCTCATTAAAGAGGGTGAACCAAACCAGAAGGCCATGTCCACCCCCCCTCACAAAACTTTCAGGGCAGGCTCTGAGGACCTACACCCTACTCATCAAACGTGAAACAAAAAGGTCAGTTCAATGGTGCCACCTCCCGAAGATAGGCGTCAAGTGTACACAAAGTGGTTCCAAGGTCTCACGAAAGGTCTCCTCCCGGTTACACAAGGTAGTGGTGAGGTCCTCCATGTCTCTCGATTCGTTCACTTTAGAGAACCACAGAGATTTTGACATTTGAATTTTTTTCACACCAAAAAGTGAAACACAAAACGTGCCCAGAGTGTACACATGGTCCTCCTCCGAAGAGAAGGGACCCTTGCCCTGATCCCCCGGGGGGGGGGGGCTTGGGCTCCAGATGGGGACTGGGGTACTTTCACGTTTTCCACTTGGCCAAAACCAGACGGCCCCCGTTCTCTGCCGATACAAACCACCCCAAGAACTAAGTGGGGCTCCCCCGAAGGGAGACCCCATGAGAGAGGGTGAACCAAGCCAGAAGGCCATGTTCACCGCCCTCACAAGACTTTCAGGGCAGGCTCAGAGGACCTACACCATACTCATCAAACGTGAAACAAAAGTTCAGTTCGATGGTGCCACCTCCCGAAGATAGGCGTCAAGTGTACACAAAGTGGTTCCAAGGTCTCCAGGTCCCATGAAAGGTCTCCTCCCGGTTGAGCAAGGTAGCGGTGAGGTCCTCCATGTCTCTCAATTCATTCACTTTAGAGAACCACAGAGATTTTGACATTTGAATTTTTTTTTTTTTAAAGCCCGTGGTTTGACACTCAGACTCCACCCAGTGCAAAAAAAAAGTGCTCACCAAAAAAGTGAAACAAAAAACGTGCACATGGTCCTCCTCCAAAGAGAAGGGACCCTTGCCCTGATCCCCGAGGGGGGCGTTGGACTCCAGATGGGGACTGGGGTACTTTCACATGGTCCACTTGGCCGAAACCAGACGGACCCCGTTCTCTGGGAGGTCTGCTAAAACAGACCACCCCAAGTACTAGGTGGGGCTCCGCCCCCCCTGAAAGGAGACCCCATGAGAGAGGGTGAACCAAACCAGAAGACCATGTTCACCCCCCCCCTCACAAGACTTTCAGGGCAGGCTCTGAGGACCTACACCCTACTCATCAAACGTGAAACAAAAGGTCAGTTCGATGGTGCCACCTCCTGAAGATAGGCGTCAAGTGTACACAAAGTGGTTCCAAGGTCTCACAAAAGGTCTCCTCCCGGTTACACAAGGTAGCGGTGAGGTCCTCCATGTCTGTCTCTTGATTCGTTCACTTTAGAGAACCACAGGAGGTTTTGACGGGGGGGGGGGGGTTGGGCTCTCCGATCCCCAACAGAGGGGGATGCATGCCTTGGCGGCATTCAGCAGCTGGATTGTAAGAGAGGCCTTATATTTCTTGACCGGCAGACAGTCCACAGGCTTTTCTTCCAGATCGACATTTGACCGTGCAGATCACCTCACGCCAAAAGGGCTCAAGTTTAGGACAATTCCAGAAAATACGGAGCATCGTTCCCTCAGCGTCCCCCGCACCACCAGCATACACTAGGAACTCGAGGGAAGAAACGGTGCAAAGTGGTAGGCACTCTGTACCATCTGGTCAAACTCTCTTGTAACATGTCTCTTGAACCCTGGTAGCTATGGAGGACTTTTGGGCAAAATGAAGGATCTTCTCGTTCCCAGAGTCCGTAAACTGGGTGCCCTAAGCAGTGGCAGTGCGTCCATTGTGGGCGCAGGAGCGCCGCCTCCTCTCTCCCCCCTGCACCGTCACTCAAGTCAACAATACATACATTCATGCATTGCATGAATGTATGTATTGTCGCCGGCGCCGCTGCTGCCCACTATTCAGATGGCCGGCCCCCTGGCGAGCGCCGGCCATCTGAATAACAGCAGTTGATTGGTCTTTAGAAGTGTCTATCAGAGCCAGCGGCTCTGATAGGCTTCCCAATTACAGCCTGTGGGCTCTAATCGCTTCCAAATAGTTAACCAGGGGACATACGGGCTGTGCGTTCCTTGGTTAACACTGACAGGCGTCTCAGCCAATCAGGTTCACCGGGTCTGGTTACCGGTAACCTGATTGGCTGAAGTGCCATTGAGGGCGGGAGAAGACATGAGGGAGCGTGGAGGAGGATGGCGCTGACCCGAGGAAGGTAAGTGCTGGGCTGGGGGGAACTGGCTGCATTTGGGGGGGGGGGAACTGGCTGCATTTGAGGGGGGAGGACTGGCTGCATTTGGGGGGGGACTGGCTGCATTTGGGGGGGCAAACTGGTGGCGTTTGGGCACAGTGGCTGCGTTTAATGGGCACAGTGGCGGCAATTGATTATTTTATTTTTTTTTCCAGTTTTTTTGAGCCCCCCCCCCCCCCCAAAAAAAAATTTGAGCACCAGCCACCACTGGCTCCAAGTCTGACCCCCATTTGGATAGGAAAAGTGGGACAAACCCTTCCGTCGGTCGAGTCAAAGAGGCATAGATTATCGGAGGACTATGGCAGACCGCCCCCCCCCTCCCCCGACGACAAATGTGTTCCAGTTCCGTGAGCTTGGCGAGATGCGCCCGAAGTCCGTACACCCACGCAGAAAGTTGCATAGTTGGATTCCACTCCAGAAATCCAAACGGAGGGTCACCCTAGCAGAGGAGGGGAGAGTCGGCCGTTGGGGGCCAACAAGGTCACAGAGACGGAGTCGACCACTCGTGACCCAACACTGAAAACAGGGTTTCTGGAGGCCGGGGCGGGAATTCCCGGGTTGCCGAGTACCGGTGCCATAGGGGGAGGGTAGAGGTGACGCTGAGGAGTGTTGAAAGGCATCCCTGGCCACCAGAAGTGCGCTGCCCGGCGTAGGGAGGTCAATGAGGGCCTTTGGAAGAGGCGATGGGATCCACGGCCAGCTCTTGGCCCGTGTCATTGGGAGTCCTCTACTTCCACGGCCAACCAATGTTTCGGCTCTGCAGGACATCGTCAATCCACCAGCCTGGTGAGATGCGCCGCTCTGTAGTAGGCTTTCCCATCTGGGAGGCCCACCCCTCCCCTACACTGGGGCCCCGATATCTTGATGAATTCCCAGCTACACTACACTGGGGGCCCCTATATCTCAATGATATCCTTGTTTCTCCACCCCTGGGGCCCCTATATTTCAATGATTTCCCAGCTACACTTCACTGAGGGCCCCCCGATATCTTGATGAATTCCCAGCTACACTTCACTGGGGGCCCCCCGATATCTTGATGAATTCTCAGCTACACTTCACTGGGGCCCCTATATCTCAATGATAGCCTTGTTTTTACTCCCCTGGGGCCCCTATATCTCAATGATTTCATGTTACACTACACTGAGGCCCCTGTGGCCCCCGATATCTTGATGAATTTCCAGCTGCACTACGCTGGGGGCCCCTATATCTCAATGAGTTCCCAGTTACACTGCACTGGGGCCCCGATATCTTGATGGACTCCCAGCTACACTACACCGGGGCCCCTGTGGCTCCCGATATCTTGATGGACTCCTAGCTACACTACACTGGGGCCCTATATCTCAATGACGTCTTTGTTTATCTTCTCTGGGGCCCCTATATCTCAATGATTTCCCCTGTTGCACTACACTGGGGCCCCTATATCTCAATGATAGCCTTGTTTTTACTCCCCTGGGGCCCCTATATCTCAATGATTTCATGTTACACTACACTGAGGCCCCTATATCTCAATGAGTTCCCAGTTACACTGCACTGGGGCCCCGATATCTTGATGGACTCCCAGCTACACTACACCGGGGCCCCTGTGGCTCCCGATATCTTGATGGACTCCTAGCTACACTACACTGGGGCCCTATATCTCAATGACGTCTTTGTTTATCTTCTCTGGGGCCCCTATATCTCAATGATTTCCCCTGTTGCACTACACTGGGGCCTCTATATCTCAATGATTTCCCCTGTTACACTACACTGGGGCCCCTATATCTCAATGATTTCCCCTGTTACACTACACTGAGGCCCCTAGATCTCAATGATTTCCCCTGTTACACTACACTGGGGCCCCTATATCTCAATGATTTCCCCTGTTACACTATACTGGGGCCCCTATATCTCAATGATTTACCCTGTTACACTACACTGGGGCCCCTATATCTCAATGACTTACCCTGTTACACTACACTGGGGCCCCTATATCTCAATGATTTACCCTGTTACACTACACTGGGGCCCCCAAATCTCAATGATTTCCACTGTTACACTACACTGGGGCCCCTATATCTCAATGATTTCCCCTGTTACACTACACTGGGGCCCCTGTGGCCCCTATATCTCAATGATTTCCCCTGTTACACTACACTGGGGCCCCTAGATCTCAATGATTTCCCCTGTTACACTATACTGGGGCCCCTATATCTCAATGATTTACCCTGTTACACTACACTGGGGCCCCTATATCTCAATGACTTACCCTGTTACACTACACTGGGGCCCCTATATCTCAATGATTTCCCCTGTTACACTACACTGGGGCCCCTATATCTCAATGATTTCCCCTGTTACACTACACTGGGGCCCCCATATCTCAATGATTTCCCCTGTTACACTACACTGGGGCCCCTGTGGCCCCTATATCTCAATGATTTCCCCTGTTACACTACACTGGGGCCCCTATATCTCAATGATTTCCCCTGTTACACTACACTGGTGGCTCCTGTGGCCCCTAGATCTCAATGATTTCCCCTGTAACACTACACTAAGGCCCCAATATCTCAATGATTTTGTCGTTTATCTTCTCTGGGGCTCCTGTGGCCCCCCCATATCTCAATGATTTCCCCGTTACACTACATTGGGGCCCCTGTAGCCCCGAAATCTTGATGAATTCCCAGCTACACTACACTGGGGCCCCTGATATCTCAACGAGTTCCTCGTTTATCTTATCTGGGGCCCCTATATTTCAATAGTTTCCCAGTTACACTACACTGGGGCCCCTGATATCTCAATGAGTTCCTCGTTTATCTTTTCTGGGGCCACTGTGACCCCCCATATCTCAATGATTTCCCCATTTCCCGGGGGCCCCTATTCCAGCAATCTCAATGACTCCTCCAATCACCAGAGTGGCCCCCCAATCTCTATACAGCACTCAGGGGCCCCACTGTGGCCCTAGCAACCCCAAAAGTCCCCTCCCCCTAGTTGTAGGAGCCCCATAACAGCTAGAGATTGGTTGTTATAAAGTCCATTAAGGGCCCCTGTGGCCCCCATGTATCCTCACCAGGCTGCCATAGGCCATCACCAGGACCACATTCACCCCGGACAGCCAGTTACTGGTGCTGCGCGCCATCTTCCCCCCTCCTTTCTCCATCTTCCAATCACATGACCATCTTCTCTCAGAGGACACGCCCCCCTCCAGCCAGCCGAGCGAGGCGTGGAACACAGCGCCGCCCCCTCTCCGCCCCCCCGCCCTCCGGTGGAACGCAGAGCACGCCCCGACGTCAGGGGCTAAGCGTACGTGAGAGGGGGCGGGGCGGAAGGGAGGTCACGTGGTGAGAGAGCGGAGGAGCCGCAGGTAAGGACGGAGCTCGGCCGGCTTGTCCGGTGATGGGAAGCGGGGGGGGGGAGACTTGGGGGGGGGAAGGAAGGATGTGAGCGGGCGGAGGGCACGGGGGGGCTCGGAAAGCAAGCGGTGCGGGGGGAGCGGGCTCGGACTTCGACTTCCCGGGGCGGCCTTGGCCTCTTCCGCACTGCGGCCTAGTGGGGGCCACGAAGCCTCGGGCTCGCCTGGGAAGTCATGCCGGGCTCCTCGCACCCTACCCGGGGGTGACTGGTCAGGAATGATCGGTGGGGTGGAGTCATTCCCTGAGGAGGGATTGCTGTGTGTAAATACCGGGGGGCTCCATGGGGGGGGGACTTTATATATTCCCGGAGAGCTCTAGAATCCTGGAGGGGGATATATGTTTCTGGGGGCCTGATCTAATGGGGGGGGGAATTCCTGGGTGACCCCCTCAGGCTTCTTACCCGGGGAGCCCATATCTAAATCTTTGGAGGGGGGGTGAACATCTCTGAATAATCCCAGAAGGTGGGGGTGCAACTATAACCCCTGGGAAAAGAGAGCACCTTATATAATCCGGGGGGGCACCTCATATATTTCCGGGGGGTGTGACTATAACCCACGGGAAAGGGGGCACTTTATATAATCCTGGGGGGGGGGGCACGACTCTATAACCTCCAGGGGAAACCTTATATATTTCCGGGGGGGTGCGACTATAACCCCCGGGAAAAGAGGGTACCTTATATAATCCGGGGGGGGGGGGCACGACTCTGTAACCCCCGGGGGAAAGGGGGGCACATATATATTTCTGGGGGGGTGTGACTATAACCCACGGGAAAGGGGTCACCTTATATAATCCCGGGGGGGGGGAGGGCGCGCGACTCTATAACCTTTGAAAGGGGGGGCTCTATAACCCACGGGAAAGGGGGCACTTTATATAATCCCGGGGGGGGCACGACTCTATAACCTCCAGGGGAAACCTTATATATTTCCGGGGGGGTGCGACTATAACCCCCGGGAAAAGAGGGTACCTTATATAATCTGGGGGGGCACGACTCTGTAACCCCCGGGGGAAAGGGGGGCACATATATATTTCTGGGGGGGTGCGACTATAACCCACGGGAAAGGGGTCACCTTATATAATCCCGGGGGGGGAGGGCGCGCGACTCTATAACCTTTGAAAGGGGGGGGCTCTATAACCCACGGGAAAGGGGGGCACTTTTTATAATCCCGGGGGGGTGACTATAATCCCGGGGGGGGGGTGACTCTATAACCCCTGGGAAAGGGGGCACTTTCTATAATCTGGGGGGGGTGCGACTATAACCCACAAGAAAGGGGGCACTTTATATAACCCTGGGGGGGAGGGGACGCGACTCAACCCCCGGTAAAGGGGTCACCTTATATAATCCTGGGGGGGGGGGGGGGCGTAACTCTAACCCCCGGGAAAGGGGGCACTTTATAACCCCCGGGAAAGGGGGCGCCTTATATAATTCGGGACGGGGCAGGACTCTAACTCCCGGGAAAAGGGGGGGCACAGCTCTATAACCCCTGGGAAAGGGGTCACCGTATATAATCCCAAGGGGTGGGGGGGGGGTGAGACTCTATAACATTTGAAAGGGGGGGTGCTGTTTAACCCTGGGAAAGGGCACCCTATATACCTCGGAAGGTGGGGGGCACTCTAAATAAACCGTGGGAAAGGGGTGGCACCCTATAGATCCTCGCAAGGCAGGGGGGGCCCTATGTAACTACTGGAAAAAGGGAGGGCAGAACCTATATAACCTCATAAGGTGGGGGGCACTTTATATATTCCCGGAAGGTGGGGAGGACATTATAACCCCTGAGAAAGGGGGAGGCACACTGTTTATCCCTGGAAAAAAGCGCCCTATATAACCCCCGGTAAAGGGGGGCACCCTATATAACCCCTGGGAAAAGGGGTGGTGGTGCCCACCCAATATAACCCGGAAGGTTGGAGGAGGGGGTGGGGGACTCTATAACCTCCGGGAAAGGGGGGGAGGCACCCTATATAGCCCCAGGGAAAGGGGGTGTGTACCCTATATAGAGCAAGAGAGGGGAGGGGAACTCTTTATGACCCCCGGTAAAGGAGGGAGACACCCTTTATAACCTCCAGGAAGGGGGTGAGAACTCTATATACCCCTACAAGGCAGAGGGGGGAGCTCTAACCCCCGGGAAAGGACAGGCACCCTATATAACCCCAGGGAGGGGGTACTCCCTATATAACTCGTCATACAGGGGGCGGGGGGACTCTTTTATGGGGGGGGCACCTTATGTAAGGCCAGAAGGCAGGGGATGGGGAGCTCTTTATGCCCCAGGAAAGGGGGGGTACTCTATATGGGGAGGGGGGGTGAGTCTATATAATCCTAGGAAGGGGGGTGCCAGTTCTATATAACCCCAGGGGGGACGGTTAATTTTGACCTGGGGGGGGGGTTAACAAAGGAGGGGAATATTCGGGAAGTAAACGCCAATAAACTTGAGATGTATCAGTTTTGTAGATTTGTTACATTGTTTTCTATCCACCATCAGATAACAATCTCCTGTTCCTGGCCTCAGGGGGGGGGGGGGTTCAGTGCTCTGGGGGGCTCCCCAGTGACCACTTGTTGGGGCCCCTTGGACTACAACAGGACACGCCTTTGGGCGCTATTTATTCTTAACGGTGCTTTAAACGTGGTGCGATTTTTTGCTGCGTTTTTTGCGTACAAAGAAACTCCTGCATGCAACTCATTGCCCAAAAAAAAGTTTTGGCGGCACATGTAAATTGTACAAAAAAAGAAATAAAGATTGAGTGGTAATCATGATGTGAGCGGGGGTGGGGCCAATACCCAATCCTGACCCGGGTGGGGCCAATACCCAATCCTGACCCGGGTGGGGCCAATACCCAATCCTGACCCGGGTGGGGCCAAGGGACACCCGGAGATCACGTGTGACATCATCTTCTCCGCTGTCCTCACAACTCATCGCTAATCAAACTTGCGCTCTTTTTTTTTTTTTTGTACTCCCAATGAGCTGCGGTGTCGGGTCACTTCCTCCTTGCAGCTCATGTAAACAAAACAGAATGGCAATCTGCCTATGTAAACAAGGCAGATCGGCTTTTTTTTTAGGTCGGGGGCGCCCCGCTCCCACAGTGATTAGACACAGCGGGAGACAGTCAGCGGGTCCCGGGGACCTAATGTCCGCCTGGACCCGCCGATCGTTTCCGAGGCAGACGTCGGCAGTCTGCCTATGTAAACAAGGCAGATCGCCATTTTGTTTTTGATTTGGGGGGGCGTGCCTGCTCCCCGCTGTGATTGGACACAGCGGGAGCCAATCAGTGGGCGGACCCGATATCTGCTGGTACCCAGCGCTCGCTCCTGAAAGAGGCAGAGCGGTGGTCTGCTTATGTAAACAAGGCAGAGTGCCATATTTTTTTTTTCGGGTCGGGGGCACTCATGCTGTGATTGGACACAGCGGAAGCCAATCAGCAGACCCGATGCCTCCTCCCCCCCCCCCCCCCCCGGCGGACCCGATGCCTGCTGCCCCCCCCCCCTGGCGGACCCGATGCCTGCTGGCCCCCCCCCCCCCCTGGCGGACCCGATGCCTGCTGGGCGGACCCGATGCCCGCCCCCCCCGGCGGACCCGATGCCCGCGGCCCCCCCCCCCGGCGGACCCGATGCAAGATACAAATGTTGCAAAATATCTCCAGTTTTGTGGATTAAAGAAGAGAGGACCTGTGTGTGTGATAACGGGAAATCTCTGCTACTATTCCGGTCCTTTCCAGTGTGTGGGGGGGGGGCGCGTCCTCCCAGCTCGCAGTGTGCGCAGTTTATGATGCAAGCAGGTTTTATTTCCCTAAATAGCTTCAAGTGTCAGAACCCCCCCCCCCCCCTCCATTCTGTGTGTCCTGCAGCTGCTGGGACCCTTCATGTCACATCTCAGAGGTCAGGTGTACGGGGGGGGGGGGGCGGGGGGTGACGAGGCATGGCGTGCTGCATCTGATCACCCCGCAATCTGAGGACAGGTCCCGACCGCCGTTCAGTCTTATCTTCAAACTGCGTTTGTATTAGCCAATAGCTGACCCCGCTTTTTCTGGTACTTTTTTTTATACAGGTTTAAATCAGTATTTTGCTAGAAAATTACTTAGAACCCCCCTCCCCCAAAAATAAATAAATATAAATATATTTATATTTATATATTTTAGTAGAGACCCTAGAGAATAAAATGGCGGTCGTTGCAAATTTTTTTTTTTTTTATGTCTCGCGATATCAGCGTTTTGCAAACGTAAAAAAAAAAAACTCCCCCTTTTTTTTATTTATAATTCATTAACCACATCGGCGCCGGAAGGATTTGCCCCCTTAAAGCGGTGTCCCCCCCCCCCCCAAAAAAAAAAATGAAAAGCCAGCAGCTACACATACTGCAGTGGTTGGCTTTTAATAATAGGAATCCAGCGATGTCGGCACCCGCAGCTGATGTTTCCATCAGCTGCCGCCGCCGCCATTGCGGGTAAGGGAACCCGGCAGTGTAGCCTTTCGGCTTCACGCCGGGAAACCCTACTGCGCATGCGCGAGGCCCCACTCCTCTCTCCTATTAGCCCGGGGAGGAGAGAGGAGCTCTCCATCAGCTGTCGGGGGGTGCTGCCGCCGCCATTGCAGGTAAGGGAACCCGGCAGTGTAGCCTTTCGGCTTTACGCCGGGAAACCCTAGTGCGCACGCGCGAGGCCCTGCTCCTCTCTCCTATTGGCCCGGGCTCCCACTCGCGCCCCCTCCCCTGGAAAGGTGCCAATTGTGGCACCGGATGGGGGGGGAGGAAATCAGATGAGCGGAAGTTCCATTTTAGGGTGGAACTCCGCTTTAATGACCGGGCCGATTTTTTTGCGATTCGGCACTGCGTCGCTTTAACTGACAATTGCGCGGTCGTGCGACGCTGTACCCAAACAAAAGTTGTTATTTTATTTTTTTTGCCCTATAAACAGAGTGACAATTTTGAATATATATATTTTTTTAAAAGCGATTATGAAACCCCCCCCCCAAAAAAAAGTAAAAAAACAAACGTTTTCCTCAGTTTGGGCCGATACGTATTCGTCTACATATTTTCGGTAAAAAAAATTGCAATAAGCGTTTATTGATTGGGTTGCGCAAAAGTTTTAGTGTCTACAAAATAGGGGATGGATTTATGGCATTTTTATTATTTTTTTTTACTAGTAATGGCGGTGATCAGCAATTTTTTTTTTAGCGGGACTGCAACATTGCGGTGGACAAATCTGACCCCAAATGACACTTTTTTTTGGGACCAGTGACATTATTACCTTGATATCAAAATGCACTGATCAATGTAAAAATGACACTGGCAGGGAAGAGGTTAATACTAGGGGGCGATCAAGGGGTTAAAGTGGAGTTCCTCCCTGAAATATAATATTTTTTTTAATCAAAAATCCCCCCCAAAAAATAGAAAAAAGTGAAAAAAAAATATTTTTTACTTACCAGAAATAGCGGTTGCTATGCGGAAGTCCCTAATCTGCCTCTTCATCGTCCGCGGCTGGTCTTCTTCCTCCGTCCTCCTTGCGGTGTCTTCTGGTGAATGGGGCACGTTGCCTTCTAGGAACTGTGTGTATTCCAGAGAGCAGCCGGCCCATTCACAAAGCGCCGCACGGCTTGAATGCGCAGTAGGAAGCAGGCCGCACGGCTTCACTTCGAGGGATCGACCTCGGGGGTGGCTTACATCGCGGGCGAGTAGGACAGGTAAGTGTCCTTATTAAAAGTCGGCAGCTACAGTGTTTGTAGCCGCTGACTTTTAAATAATAAAAAATAAAAAAAACGCGGGTGGAATCCCTCTTTAACACTGTTCCCTGGGCGTGTTCTAACTGTGGGGGGGGGGGGGCGGGGCTGCCAGGGACGTGACGGAGATTGCTGTTCTTGATGACTGGGAACAGTAGATCTGTCATGTCCCCTGTCAGAACGGGGATTTGCCTTGTTGGCAGATCCACCCGTTCTGTCTCTGTACTAGGCGATCGTGGGTCGCCGGCGGACATCGAGTCTGCTTGACCCGCGGGCGCACTCCTGCAGCTGGCGCGTGAGCGCTGACGTATACCTACGGTGATTCGCGCGGGAGAGCCAACCTGCCACTGTATAACGGCGGCTGGTTGGCAAGCAGTTAAGTGTATTTTTTTTTTTTTTTTAATTGCGTTTGGGAAACCGCTGCACCAATACTGTATAGAAAAATTGCGAAGGTCGCCATTTTATTCCCCAAGGTCTCTGCTAAAGAAAATTTAAATATGTTTGGAGGGGTTATAAGTACAAGTTTAGATCCAATATTTTTTTGCTATAAAATTAAATAAAAATTTACTATTACGCCTTGACTCTCGGAGGAGGATTACCTTCCAAAGTCCCACTTAGAGGAACACTCCCCCTCTTTTGCATAAAATTAAACAAAGTGCCAGAAAAGAGGCGGGGTCAAGAATCCGGTTGTATACTGATAGGCAATGAAAAAAAAAAAAGTGGTGTATCTTCAACTTCCAGTTAGTATAAGTCCCCGGGGGGTGGGGGGGGGTTGTTATGTTGGGATCTGCTGCCTGTGACCTCTGATCCAGACCGGGGGTTGTAATAGGTGACACGAGTGGGGACTTGGTGGGAGCAGTGAGGTGACACGAGTGGGGACTTGGTGGGAGCAGTGAGGTGACACGAGTGGGGACTTGGTGGGAGCAGTGAGGTGACACGAGTGGGGACTTGGTGGGAGCAGTGAGGTGACACGAGTGGGGACTTGGTGGGAGCAGTGAGGTGACACGAGTGGGGACTTGGTGGGAGCAGTGAGGTGACACGAGTGGGGACTTGGTGGGAGCAGTGAGGTGACACGAGTGGGGACTTGGTGGGAGCAGTGAGGTGACACGAGTGGGGACTTGGTGGGAGCAGTGAGGTGACACGAGTGGGGACTTGGTGGGAGCAGTGAGGTGACACGAGTGGGGACTTGGTGGGAGCAGTGAGGTGACACGAGTGGGGACTTGGTGGGAGCAGTGAGGTGACACGAGTGGGGACTTGGTGGGAGCAGTGAGGTGACACGAGTGGGGACTTGGTGGGAGCAGTGAGGTGACACGAGTGGGGACTTGGTGGGAGCAGTGAGGTGACACGAGTGGGGACTTGGTGGGAGCAGTGAGGTGACACGAGTGGGGACTTGGTGGGAGCAGTCAGGTGACACGAGTGGGGACTTGGTGGGAGCAGTGAGGTGACACGAGTGGGGACTTGGTGGGAGCAGTGAGGTGACACGAGTGGGGACTTGGTGGGAGCAGTCAGGTGACACGAGTGGGGACTTGGTGGGAGCAGTCAGGTGACACGAGTGGGGACTTGGTGGGAGCAGTCAGGTGACACGAGTGGGGACTTGGTAGGAGCAGTCAGGTCACATGGGTAGGCTGTAAGCTGTGATCTCATTCAGCCTTTCTGGGTGTAATTATGAAAAGTGAGACTTCGCTGTCTTGTCACTTGGTTTGATTGACAGCATTGGGAGCCAATGGCTCCCGATGCCCCCGGCAAAGCCTGCAAGACCCAGAAGTGAGTGGGAGAGAAGAGCTGCACGACGCTGGATCTAATGAGAGATCGGGTAAGTTATGGGGGAAGGGGGGCAGTCCCATCATGCCTCTGCCTGTGGGAGTCATGCTTATAACTGCCAGCCTTGCAATGCCTCATGGGACTTGTAGTTTTGCAACAGCTGGGGGGGGCCGCCAGTTTGAGAACCCCCTACCTTATTGCTTTAGAACCCCTTGGTGCCAAATTGTTGCGATTCCATCTGTGCCAAGAGATTCTGTTGCTACTTTTTTTTTTTGTTTTAACCCAATGATCGGGTCACCTAGGGACGGGGAATGCTTGTAATTTGACCCCCCAGCTCTATTCAGACTTCACAAAGAGACGGAGAGATAATTACAGGAGCGGAGAGACAGATATTGAGTACTGTTGCTATGGTTGCAAAGAAGAGAAATGCTATTTTTTGGCCGTATTGGAGGTAGAAATTGGGGAGCTTCACATAATGCAGAATAAACGGATAGCTGGTGGAGGAAATGTCGCTGATCATTGGGATTGAAGTATTTTATTCTTTTTTTTTTTTTTGTCTCCCCTGCAGAGTTGTAATTTGTAAATACTGTTATTTGTATATACTGTAAATGATGACCTCGGTGGCGACAAATCGTACCCGGGGAAACTGGGAACAGACACAGACACCAACTCAGACACAACACAAGCAGAGGCCACAGGTATGGCACCCCCCCCGGTGGCACAGCGTAGATTGCGCCCCCTGCTGCCCACAGACGGCGCTTTTCATGGCTTTGTTCTCTTTGCTTTCAGGCCACCGCAGAGCAGATCAGATTGGCACAGATGATTTCCGATCAGAACGATGCAGACTTCGAGGAGAATGTCAAACAGGTAAGGGGGTGTGGGGGGGTTCTGGAGAAGAGCCGGGTTTATACGATGCGGGCGGGGCAGTTGCTACCATGGTGATTTCCGCTGTCTTCTGGGTCCTGTGCTGAGCGGCTGCCATGCTGCATAGTAACCAAGGGGGTGGGGGGAGTGTTGCTTGCTTTACACGGACAGTATTCGCACAACGCCTTGCTTTTTTTCTCAGTGAGAGCGTTTTGATGTTGAGACCCCCCCCCCCCCAACGGCGGTGCATAAAAAAAAAAAAAGAAGCAGAACAACAAAAAATAAAATAAAAAAACATCGTCCTCTGCCCAACTGACACTGTCCACCTTTTTAAGGTAGGCTAGAATAGGGCGCCAAACCCTGCTGATCTTTAACCCTTTCCCGCCGAGCCTACGCAGATATGCGTATTTGGCTTTCGGGGGTTAGACCGAGATGATAATGTTTGGGGGTTCTAAGTAATTTTCTAGCAAAAAATACGGATTTTAATTTGTAAACACCAAATGTCAGAAATAGGCTTAGTCGTGAAAGGGTGGTTCTCAGGTAGATCTCCACCTCGGAAAGGGGGGGGGGTGGGGTTAGAAAACGGCTTTAATGATTTTAGTTTTGGGGTTTACTGACTTATTGTATGCCTTCTTGTACTTCAGTTGATTGACATCACAGGAAAGAACCAAGACGAATGTGTAATCGCACTTCACGACTGTAATGGAGATGTCAACAGAGCCATTAACGTCTTGCTGGAGGGGAACCCAGACACTGTGAGTGACGCCGGTTGACCGGCTTTCACCGTCTCTGCTTGATTTTTCTTCGTTCTCCCTTCATCTGTCTCTGTGTTCTCTCTCTCTCCCCCCTCCTGATTCCCATGTTATCCTATTCTGTCTCACTCTTTCCATCCTTCTCTAGCAGTTTCATTCGTATCTCTGTTCACTCTAATCGATCAATGTGGTTCTCTTACCTTTTTTTTTTTTTTTCGCGCCGCTGCAGCACTCCTGGGAGATGGTGGGGAAGAAGAAGGGAGTGTCCGGACAGAAGGAAGCAGGACCCACAGAGCCCAACGAGGAAACACGCGAGAACAAAGACAGAGAGCGAGACTTCAGCCGCAGGCGTGGCGGTGCACCCAGGAGAGGCCGGGGATCCAGCCGCGGGAGGGAGTGTAAGTCTCAATCTTGGGGGGGGGGGGGTCTAGCATTACTGCGCGCTGCCATAGTCCATTCCCCCTTTGTGGTTGCAACAGGCAGCGCAAGAAGGCGATTGGACAACGTTACTGATTCTGTACATATTGCTTGTTATATGTGGCCCATACTATTTTTATCTTCCAGTTCGGGCACAGGAAAATGGATTAGAAGGAGGCAAAAGCGGTGGCTCCTCTGGAAGAGGCACAGAGAGAGGACGCCGCGGTCGTGGAAGAGGCAGAGGTAAATGTATGGGGGTGTTCTCCAATTGCGATCATGTCATTTAGGTCCAAAGGCATCTGGCCACACTGACACTTTCTGTAGACCTCTCTACTGTCTGTTTTTGAATTTTTCGATCTTTATTGTTTAGCACAGATTTTGTGGGGTGCTATGGGTGAGTTGTGGTCTTCTCTGGACAGTATATTTTATTTCCATTCACAGGGGGGTCAGGAAGAAGAGGTGGACGTTTCTCTGCGCAGGGTATGGGGTACGTGCCTTTCATCTGCTTGTTTTTGTTCGATTTTAGTCATTGGGCAGCTTCTGTGATTTTTCGCTTACCATGTCTTCCATGTCTCTTCCAGAATTTTCAACCCTGCTGACTACGCTGAGCCTTCCACCAATGAGGACAGTTACGGCAACACCAACACGTGGAGCAACCCGGCTAACTTTGAACCCGACGATGGAACAAGTAAGTGACTGGGGTTTTCTACTTTCTGCAAGACTTGGGGGGGGGGGGGGGGGTCTATTAAACATCTGCTGACTTTGTTCCCAGAAGCTTCTGATGCTGTGCCAGAGCTCTCTGGGCACGTCTGTGTGGAGTGTTAGCTGACCCTTCTGGTCACATGCTCCTGGTGTTAGTCTCACCTAATTTCCAAATTGTTGTGGTTTCCCCAAGGGTACCAAGTGCATGGAGCTGTTCTGATCATTGGACACATTGTGCAATAAACGTACATCATTTGCTTATGGCTTTGGCTCCACCCCAGGCTGAAGCCCAATTTATGGGTGTTCCTATGAGGGAGCTACAGCACAGCGCTGTAGATGCTGGCTTATCCCCAGATCATCCCTGTTCTGCTTTATTTCCAATGTTTCGTTGACAGCCCTCTGTATGTGTTCCCTGTGAATTAATACACAGGAGAATCATGGTGACCAGCCCCCCTGCTGTTGTGATTGACGGCACTCGTGTACTGTGCGCTCCTGCTGCCAGAGACAAGCACTGTCATGCTCCATGCATTTGGTCCCCTGGGGGATTCTTTTAGAATTTGGAACTTATGAAAATACCTCTAGTCCTCCATAGAAACTTCTCTATGGCAGACAAGTGAGGCTAAGCACAGTTGTGCCCAGATAGAATTGTTTAGAGATTCCCAGGTGCAAATCTTGAGAGTGAGAGAAAATCTCTACAAAGAGGCAGGAAATACCCTCACCTGTGCAAGACAGTATTCCCTCTGTTTCTGTTCTGGTAAGAACTCACAATTTTGGATTGTTTAATTTTTGTGCTGGTGACCCAGGTCACCAGTACAAATAGGTGACTATCTCTGACAGAGACACAGACCAGCAGTAAAAACCTGACCGTTTGAAGATTTCCTCATCGTGGCTTTATGAAGTCTGATGAAGGTGATATCTGCTGAAATGGTTGGCTACATAGTATTTTGATTTCAGTCAGGCTTCCCTTGAGAGATCAGCACATTTGAAGCAGAATTACTTGCTATACTGATCAAAAAACAGCATGTGCTTTGATGGGTATATGTTACATAGTTTAGTACATTAAAACCGGTAACCGGTAGCAGTAGGATACTTTACATTAGGCAGAACTTCAAGTATGTTAAAAAAAAGTTCTAGTTCCTACATTGAAGGACACCACTAGATCAGTAGACCGTTGGGGGCTCATCCGGGATATGAATGCGGGGGCTCGTCCGGGATTTGAACAAGGGAACTCTCGTACCAAAAGCAAGAATTATACCTTTAGAACAGTGGTCTTAAAACTGCGGCCCAAGGGCCAGATGTGGTCCTTTGCTTGCTTTTATCTGGCCCTTGGGGCACTATTCCTTCCAATGACACCAACAATGGGGCTCTATATTCCTCCCACTGATACCAATGGTGAGTGAGTGAGTGAGTAACTTGTATAGCGCTGCAATTGCGAACTAAATCGCCTCAAGGCGCTTTGCATCCAGTGTCGTTGAGATCGTTAGAAGAGATGGGTCTTTAGTATTTTCCGGAAGGCCCGATGGTTTTCTTCCATGCGGATATTCGTGGGTAGCGCATTCCATAGCCTTGGTCCTTGGACAGCAAACCTTCGTTCTCCCTTGGCTTTGTAGCGGGTCTTGGGGATGTGGAGGAGGTTTTGGTTAGTTGATCGAAGGTCACGAGTAGTGGTGTAGTGTTTTATTTTCTCGCATAAGTATTCAGGAGCGTTTCCTTGTGCGCATTTGTGGGTGAGGCAGAGGGTCTTGAATGTGATCCGATCCTTTACGGCTAGCCGATGGAGGCTTTTCAGGGATGGTGCGATTGATTCCCAGGGTTTTTTCCCTGTTACCAGTCTGGCCGCTGTGTTTTGGACGACTTGTAGACGTGCAACTTGGTATTTGGGTAGTCCTAGGTAAAGTGAGTTAGCGTAGTCAAGCCGTGAATTGATAACGGTTCCGACTACTACTGCTCTGTCTTTTTACGGGATGAGTCTTCGTAGCAGGCGGAGAAGGTGGTGGGATCCACTGACTACTGATCCTATTTGTGCGTCCATAGTCATGTCTGAGTCAAAGATAACTCCCAGGCTTTTAACTTTGGTGCTTGGGGTTATGTTTTGTCCCAGGATGGTGGGTGGCGTCCATGTGGTCCTGGCGTTTTTCTTTCTGTTAGCGTGGAAAATGAGCAGTTCTGTTTTGGATCCATTAAGCTTGAGGGAGCTCTCTGTCATCCAATTGTTGATCAATGTAAGGCATTTTTCCAGTCCGTAATATTGATCTTTTTTGTTGTTGATGCGAAAGTATAGTTGAGTGTCATCTGCATAGGAGTGATAACGCATGTCCTGTTCACTGATGATTTTGAGGAGTGGCCGAAGGTAGATGTTGAAGAGTACCGGTGACAGGGGTGATCCTTGAGGTACTCCGCATGTATTTGTGCGTGGTGCCGAGGTAAAGGCTCCCAGTTTCACTGTCTGGGATCTGTTTTCTAAGAAGGATGCGAACCGTGGTAGGTCCGTGTCTGCGACTCCTGCTACTTCGGTGAGACGCGTAAGTAGGATTTTGTGATCTACTGTGTCCAAGGCTGCACTGAGGTCCAGCAGCACCAGGAGACATGATTCTCCGTCATCTGCTGCTTCTAGTACGTCGTCCCATATTTTCAGAAGTGCCGTTTCCGTCCCATGGCCTGGGCGGAACCCCGATTGAAGTGGGTCCAGGAGTTTGTGGGTAGCCAAATGAAGTTGTAGCTGTTGTGTTACAACTTTCTCGATAATCTTGGAGATGGTGTTCAGGCTTGTTACCGGTCTTCTAAAATTTGGGTCATTCGGGTCAAGGTTAGGTTTCTTTAGGAGGGGTTTGATTATTCCTTGTTTAAGGGAAGTCGGCACAATACCTTCTTTGAACGATTGGTTGATGAAGTGTGTTATGTGGGGTGCCAAGATGTCGGTACATTCTTTCAGCAGTTTTGCCGGAATGATGTCGTTCGGTGAAGTGCTATCTCGGAGGCTTCTGATGATGTTTTTAGTAGTGTCGATTGTAATTGGGACCAGAGTAAATTTCTTTGATTGCAGAATATTTATCTGGTTCTTTTCTTCCTTTGGCTGTGTGGGGTTGTTTGATTTTTCCTGCTGAATTATTTTCCTAATGTTATCAATTTTGTCGATGAAAAAATTGGATAGTTCATTGCAGAATTCCTGTGTTTCGTTTGCTGAAGACTCCAAACAGGTGGGATTCATGGTCTGAGCTACTAGTTTGAAGAGTTCGCGGGGGCGGTTTAGGGCTTTTGCGATGGTGTTTGCGAAATGGTCTCTTTTTGCTTTGAAGATTGCTTTATGATATTTCCTAGTGAGTGCTTTGTAGATTGTGTAGTTCTCCTTTGTTGCATTTCTTCTCCAGGCTCCTTCTGCTCTTCTGCGTTCTTGTTTCAGTAAAGTAAGAGCGTCATTGAACCAGCCTGCATTGTTTTTGCGGATGAGTGCTCTGCGTCTTGGAGCAACCGTATCTGCTGTCTGTAGCAAAGCATTGTTCAGGAAGTTGAGTGTTTCTTCTGTTGAGTGGTTTTGGTTTAGCATTTCCATATTGTTCAATAGCGTGGTTTTTAAAAGCTCAGAGTATAGTTTCTTCTGTGATCTTGTCCAGTGTGTTGTTGCTGATTGTATTGATTTTTGGAGGGCCGTGTTGGTCGTTATAGTAAACTTGATGGCATGATGGTCTGTCCATGGTAGAGGCTGGTTGTCCAGTGTGTTGATGTCCATATCTTGTTTGAAGATTAGGTCAAGAGTGTGACCTGATACATGAGTAGGAGTATTTATCAATTGTTGCAAGCCTAGTTTTTCTAGTTGGTCGATGCAGGCAGTGGCGATAGGGTCTTCGGGGGAGTTGGCCCGAAGGTTGAAGTCTCCAAGTAGCAGCAGATTTTTGGTTTTCATGGTGTATGTAGAGAAAAATTCATTTAAATGTGTGAGGAGGTGTGTCTTGGGTCCCGGTGGTCTGTATGATGATGGGACACCATTCCTCCCACTGATACCAATGATGGGACACCATTCCTCCCACTGATACCAATGATGGGACACCATTCCTCCCACTGATACCAATGATGGGACACCATTCCTCCCACTGATACCAATGATGGGACACCATTCCTCCCACTGATACCAATGATGGGACACCATTCCTCCCACTGATACCAATGATGGGACACCATTCCTCCCACTGATACCAATGATGGGACACCATTCCTCCCACTGATACCAATGATGGGACACCATTCCTCCCACTGATACCAATGATGGGACACCATTCCTCCCACTGATACCAATGATGGGACACTATTCCTCCCACTGATATCAATGATGGGGCACTATTCCTCCCACTGACACCAATGATGGGACACTATTCCTCCCATTGACATCAATGATGACACTATTCCTCCTACTGACACCAATGATGGGGCACTATTCCTCCCAATGATGGGGCACTATTCCTCCCAATGATGGGGCACTATTCCTCCCAATGATGGGGCACTATTCCTCCCAATGATGGGGCACTATTCCTCCCAATGATGGGGCACGATTCTTCCCACTGACACTAATGATGGGGCACGATTCTTCCCACTGACACCAGTGATGGGACACTATTGCTCTCACTGACACCAGTGATGGGACACTATTGCTCTCACTGATACCAGTGATGGGACACTATTGCTCTCACTGATACCAGTGATGGGACACTATTGCTCTCACTGATACCAGTGATGGGACACTATTGCTCTCACTGATACCAGTGATGGGACACTATTGCTCTCACTGATACCAGTGATGGGACACTATTGCTCTCACTGATACCAGTGATGGGACACTATTGCTCTCACTGATACCAGTGATGGGACACTATTGCTCTCACTGATACCAGTGATGGGACACTATTGCTCTCACTGATACCAGTGATGGGACACTATTGCTCTCACTGATACCAGTGATGGGACACTATTGCTCTCACTGATACCAGTGATGGGACACTATTGCTCTCACTGATACCAGTGATGGGACACTATTGCTCTCACTGATACCAGTGATGGGACACTATTGCTCTCACTGATACCAGTGATGGGACACTATTGCTCTCACTGATACCAGTGATGGGACACTATTGCTCTCACTGATACCAGTGATGGGACACTATTGCTCTCACTGATACCAGTGATGGGACACTATTGCTCTCACTGATACCAGTGATGGGACACTATTGCTCTCACTGACGCCACTGCATGTTCTACTGCTACAGCCTGGCTCACCCAAGGTCTGAACAACATTAAAGTGACCCTTTGTTTAGAAACTTTGGGGAACTCTGCTTTAGACCAACAAATGGTCTGATTTCAGCTGTCTTTCAAATAAAAGAGATTTTATGGTCCGTACAAAAATCAAATTTTTATAGACCCTATCACCTTGTCCATTCAAGATCTCCTTGAAGCCCAACCCTGACCACCTTGTTTTTGCCTATCTAGTGCTTTCTGTCTACTCCTTCCTTCCATGGCGGTCACTGCAATTTAACCTATTTTCAATGTATAGGAGTGCATATGAATGTAGTGCTTCAGCCTTTTGATGTCCGTGCTCCCCCTGAGCTCGGACATGATCCAGCCCTGAGGGTTGGAGACAGGAGAGGTGGGGAGGGGGAGCACTGGAGAGGTGATTTTATGGTGACCAGGGTTGGGCTTCAAAGAGATCCTGAAAGAGCAAAGTCATACTGTCTCTAAAAATGAGAATTTTGTAGTCACCGTAAAATCTTTTTCTCTGAGTTCACTGAAGGAGAGAGAGATAAGTAGACCATTCGTTGGTCTAGACTAGGCGATCCCGGACAAGGCCCCGGGTTCGTATCCCGGGCAGGGCCCCGGGTTCGTATCCCGGGCAGGGCCCCAATGGTCTACCAAGGTTTACCCAGGCATTCACTTGAATAGGCAGGTGATTGTGTATTGCTAAACAAGATGTATTCCCATTGAATCCCCACCTCCTTCCATTTAAAGTGAACATGTGCTTTGCAGGATGAAATAAGAGGTCCACTTTGTACTTCCCTTTCCTTCATTTCTGTGCTGCTCTGTTGGCGAGAAATGAGGAGGAGAGGCCATGTATTTTGTAAATGAAAACCCATGGGCCTTTTAAAGCATGGGTTCCTTTTTTTTTTTTTCTCGTGTGGGTTCGGAGTTCTTCCATTTGAGGCCCCAGCAGTCGTCATGGGGTCACGGGTGAAATTTTGGAAGGTCCCGTTTCCTGGGTTTGGGGAGATCGGGGTATACCTGGGGGGAAAGGAAAATTTCAGGAATATTCTACGCTTCAACTCAATCTGACTTTGTCTTTTTTTTCCCCCCTTTTTTTTGTTTCAGGACTTGATTACATTGGGGGTGAGGGTTCAGATAATCCCCGAAAATTTGCCTCTGCTCCTGGTATGACACATCCAGGTGCTCTTGACTGCCCCTGTTAACTCTTTTATTTCTGATTTGTTGTGTGTACCTAACCCTGCCCTTTCAATCCGGGCGGGAAACGCAATGTTTGTTTAAAGCTTCTGGTGCGGGGCGGATAAAACGCAGCCTGGAATCCCAGCGCAGATGGTAAAAAGATTCATGTCGGTTTAAAATGCAACCTGGGGGGAGGGGGAGGGGCCAGCTCTCCAACGCTTGCTGCAATGCCATATCGATTATGCCTTGGTGGGGGGGATGGTGGGCCTGTTGAGGTTGGGACGATGGACAAACGGACCAATTAAACATGTTGTCAGACGCAATGGACAAACGGACATACCGCAGTTCTCTAACTTTGTTTGTATGGTGACATTTTAATCCAAAGCTCAGCTCCTCCAAGAGAAGAGTGCTTACCTCTGTTATCTTCAAGCATTATAGTCTATGGCATGTGACTCTTCCGGGAGGGTTACTTCCTGGTCCCCCTCTGTGACTCTTCCGGGAGGGTTACTTCCTGGTCCCCCTCTGTGCTCAGTTTCTCTTGCCAGCCCCCATGTCCTTACAGGACTAAAATGAGCTTACTCTGATTCTGCTGCACACTGTGAGCTCCTCACAGTGGGCATTAGAAGCTGCAGCAAGGCCTTGTTTCCTGGTTGGAGGACGTCCACCATCTAATGTTTTCCTCTCCAACCTCGACGGTCTCTGGCCCCTCCCCCTTTCATTCATTGGCTTTCAGTTCTGTCAGTCGTGTAAATGCACTCCACACAGTGGTTTGTGAGTCCGCTCAACTCTGTACTGGACCTCAGAGCTTCCTCCCAGAGGTCAAAAGAGCTTCTCCATAATGAGTAAATCATTCCAGTCTTCGGCCATAGCTTCAAAGAGCTTTTCCGTAATGGGTACATCATTCCAATCTTCCTTCGGCCATAGCCCCCACTCGCCAACATCCTCCACAAGCCACAGCACCAGGAATGGCGTAAACCGACAAAAAACAACTAATAGTGATAATGATATATATATCTATAAATCACAATGTTTTTATTTTTTAAACCTACTGAGGAAGGTCCACTTGGGGCATAACGCGCATAGGAGTAGTACCTGCCGATTGATACCATTTTGAAGGAGGGTGGTGAGCTGGTGTGTAATGCTGGTTTCTACCTTTTTTTTTTTTTTTTTTAATGCAAGTGTTTTTAACCCTTTTGGTGTGAGTAAAATATACAGGAAGTAGGGCTGGGGAAAAAAAATCAATTTGAATCGAGTTGCAAGGGCAAATCAATTAAAATTTTGACCAAATCGATTTTTTTATTTTATTTTCTTCCATAGGACCGGCGCTCCGCGGACTAGGCCGAAGCCGTGACATCGCCTAAAAAATCCTGCTTGCCGCGATCCTGGGAAGAGGCCGGACGCCGCAGCCTTTTTCTAGCATTGCGGCGAGCTGCGGGCGCCGGTCCTAAGGAGCTGCGGGCAGGAGTTTTTAGGCGAGGCTTCGGCCTAGTCGGCGGCCTTTTCCCAGGATCGCGGCGGACTAGGCCCGAAGCCTCAGCCTCGCCTAAAACCTCCTGCCCGCGGCTCCTTAGGACCAGCGCGGTGTCCATCAGGGGAAAAAAAAAACTTGATTCGAATCGTGAATCTTTTTTTTTTTTGGGGCAAAATCGCCCAGCTCTAACAGGAAGCACTAAATCATTCCAATCTTCCTTCAACCTTAGCTCCTCCCACATAGTCTTGTGCTATTCTTGTTGCTGTGGCTTGCGAAGTATGTTGGCGGGAGTTATGGGTGAAGGAAGATTGGAATGATTTACTGCTCACTGTATATATTGAAACCAAAGGCATAAAAACACAAAAAAAAGTAGAAATCAGCATTACACTCCATGCATACGGTGAGCACTATTTTTCGCTTTTTGTCTTGTACCATTCTTGTTGCTGTAGCTTGCGGAGGAGGTTAGTGGGAGGAGCAATGGCCAAAGAAAGATATATGAATGATTTAGTGCTCACTGTATATTTTCAAGCGAAAGGGATAAAAACATTTGCATAAAAAGGCAGAAACCAGCATTACACTCCAGCTCACCGCCCTCCTTCAAACGTGCAAAGTGATTGTATCATTGCCAAGTACCACTTTTATACGCGTTACGCCCCAAATGGACCTTCCTTATTAGGTTTGAATAAAACGTACAGTGAGCACTATAAGTTGATTCTTGTAATTTTTTGCCATTAATGCTGTGGAGGAAGTTGGTGGGAGGAGCTATGGCTGAAGGAAGATTGGAATGATGGTACCTATTATGAAAGAGATCTTTTGACCTCTGAGGAAGCAGGTGCCACTCCTATACGCGTTACTCCTCAAATGGAGCTTCCTTAGTAGGTTTGAATAAATACGTACAGTGAGCACTATTAATCACTTTTTGGCGTTTTATGCTATTCTTTTTGCTGTGGTTTTTCGGAGGATGTTAGTGGGAGGCGTTTATGGTTGAAGGAAGATTGGAATAATGTACCTTTTTATGGAAAAGCTCTTTTGCCCTCTGAGGAAGCTCTATGTAAATACAACCTGTCTATAGGAATACCCACCCATCAAGGCATTTTGGTATTTGCAAAACTCCTCCCAGTGCTTGCATCAGGGCTGAGGGCTCTTGAGAGGAGTACTGAGGCAGGGTGCTGGCCCCTCCCACCAACCATGATTTGCCTGCATTGCATAGAGACTCACAAAGACCCATTGATTGGCTCTTGAGAGGAGTACTGAGGCAGGGTGCTGGCCCCTCCCACAACCATGATTTGCCTGCATTGCATAGAGACGCACAAAGACCCATTGATGACATCACTGGGTCTAAAATAAAATGTAATTAAGTTTTATTTAAAAAGCATCATTATGTTGAGAGGAACCAGAAAAGGCAAAATTTCAACAAATTTAAAAATCAATCCTGAACTGCGGTATTTCTTTTGGCCTGCCCGTCTTGTATGTCTTTTTTTTTTTTTAAACCAACTCAAACTGCATTCCTTTAATTCGGTTTCTGTGGTGTGATTTATGGTAGCCATAGACTTTTTGCTGTGCGGAGATGGTGGTTTGTGACAAAAAAAAAAAACCCAAACTGATTTTTACCTTTTGACGCGGTGACGTCGCCGGCTTGTATAAAAGAATAATGCATTTGTGTTCTATGGGGGCTGCTTGTAATATTCACAAAAAATACATCTTATCTGATCTTTATCATATATATATATATATATTTATTTGGATCGGGGAAGGTTTTGTAAATTTGTTACTTTTATGAGGAATTTTAAGTCTGAGTTTGATACGTAATGGGGGGGGGGGGGCAGCATTGTTACTGCAATATCATTTATTGCAACAATGTAACAGAGGATGTATTTGTGAATGTTACAAAGAGCCTTTTTTTTTTAAGTTAAGAATGTTCTCAGTGTGCAGTTCTAATGCTTTCTAAGAGTTCTGGGTGTGATTTCAGGGAATGGGAGTTTTCTGAGGTATAAAGTATATCCCCTTAATGTGGAGGGTCAGCCACCCAAAAGTGATAATTGTTATAGATGGTATACCTGCTGGAGACTCCATGACTTGCCGAATATCTCTTCACCGTAAATATGTCTCCTAATGGGCACAGCGGGTGTACAGACCCGGCAGCTCAGCACAGGGGTGGTGGGAACCCCTCATAATGGGCACAGGGATGGTGAGAACCCTCATAATGGGCACAGCGGGTTTACAGACCCGAGAACTCAGCACAGGGATGGTGGGAACCCCTTATGATGGGCACAGGGATGGTGAGAACCCTCATAATGGGCACAGCGGGTTTACAGACCCGGGAACCCCTCATAATGGGCACAGCGAGTTTACAGACTCGGGAACCCCTCATAATGGGCACAGCGGGTGTACAGACCCGGGAACCCCTCATGGGCACAGCGGGTGTACAGACCCGGGAACCCCTCATGGGCACAGCGGGTGTACAGACCCAGGAACCCCTCATGGGCACAGCGGGTGTACAGACCCGGGAACCCCTCATGGGCACAGCGGGTGTACAGACCCGGGAACCCCTCATGGGCACAGCGGGTGTACAGACCCGGGAACCCCTCATGGGCACAAGCGGGTGTACAGACCCGGGAACCCCTCATGGGCACAAGCGGGTGTACAGACCCGGGAACCCCTCATGGGCACAGCGGGTGTACAGACCCGGGAACCCCTCATGGGCACAGCGGGTGTACAGACCCGGGCACAGCGGGTGTACAGACCCGGGAATCCCTCATGGGCACAGCGGGTGTACAGACCCGGGAACCCCTCATGGGCACAGCGGGTGTACAGACCCGGGAACCCCTCATGGGCACAGCGGGTGTACAGACCCGGGAACCCCTCATGGGCACAGCGGGTGTACAGACCCGGGAACCCCTCATAATGGGCACAGCGGGTGTACAGACCCGGGAACCCCTCATAATGGGCACAGCGGGTGTACAGACCCGGGAACCCCTCATAATGGGCACAGCGGGTGTACAGACCCCGGGAACCCCTCATAATGGGCACAGCGGGTGTACAGACCCGGGAACCCCTCATAATGGGCACAGCGGGTGTACAGACCCGGGAACCCCTCATAATGGGCACAGCGGGTGTACAGACCCGGGAACCCCTCATAATGGGCACAGCGGGTGTACAGACCCGGGAACCCCTCATAATGGGCACAGCGGGTGTACAGACCCGGGAACCCCTCATAATGGGCACAGCGGGTGTACAGACCCGGGAACCCCTCATAATGGGCACAGCGGGTGTACAGACCCGGGAACCCCTCATAATGGGCACAGCGGGTGTACAGACCCGGGAACCCCTCATAATGGGCACAGCGGGTGTACAGACCCGGGAACCCCTCATAATGGGCACAGCGGGTGTACAGACCCGGGAACCCCTCATAATGGGCACAGCGGGTGTACAGACCCGGGAACCCCTCATAATGGGCACAGCGAGTGTACAGACCCGGGAACCCCTCATAATGGGCACAGCGGGTGTACAGACCCGGGAACCCCTCATAATGGGCACAGCGGGTGTACAGACCCGGGAACCCCTCATAATGGGCACAGCGGATGTACAGACCCGGGAACCCCTCATAATGGGCACAGTGGGTGTACAGACCCAGGAACTCGAATAGATGGTGGGAATTGGAAATCCCTGCGCTAAGTTCCTGGGTTGTTGTCTATAACTAAAATATCACTTTGGGGTGCACAGACCCTTTAAGTGTATCCTATCAGGATAGAAATGCGGCAGCTTGCTTTACTCAAAAGGCTTCTCTATCTTTGCTTCATAACGTAGCGTGTCACTGGCCTGGAATGAGCACGTTGTCCGGACCCCCGACACACACCAGTCAGTGACTCGCCACATGGAGGCGAGGAGGTGCCACTGCTTCATTTCTGTCCCGAATTGTCCCCTTTAGGATTCAGCCAGTCTCCGGGTGGAACCCCCTAATGTAGAACTCAAAACCCAATTGTGGTACATACGAGGCCTTGGGTTGTCCAGCGCTGCAACGAGTGTCGTGTACACCAGGAAACAATGGTTCCTGGGAGTCTCGGACAACCCCCTGTGGGATTTCTGTGTGTCGCTCAGAGGGCTCCACCCAAAGCTGGACTATAACGATAGTTACAGTGGTTCCAGATCCAGTCCCTCCATTTCCCAATCTTTTTATTGCTGAGTGTCGGCCATCTCTCTGAGGGCGGGGCTTCCTGTAACCACTTGTGCCGCTTTTATTTTTTATTTTTTTCATCAGGTGCTTGGAGAACAGCGACGGAGGAGTGGGGGACGGAAGACTGGAATGAAGATGTAGGTACCCCGGGAAACTGTTAGGACTTTGTATATAAAATTTGAATACAGGTTTTATCAAAAGTTTTATCGATCAGTTTCTGGTTTCCCTGTTATATTTCTAGTAATGTTGCCCCTTTTTTGGGGGTCCCTAAGGGTTAGAATACCCGGAGATGTTGCCGAACGTTGGGCCGTGTCGGAGCTTACTGCCAAGTCCTGCCCCCGCACGGTCCCATAGGTCTATCACTATGATGGGCTGCCTTACTGGCATATAGGAGGCAGCATGGGTGGGGCCTGCTTAGGCTCTGAGGAAGTGCAGCCCAGCATTCGGCTATTACTGGAGGGTTTGGGACACAGAGGTGGGTGCACCTTGGGGGGGGGGGGGTCTTGCTCTTATTTACTTGTAACAGTTAAACTTTCTGAACTCTGACGGGGACTCCGTTCTCTCTCCATTGCTCTTATTTACTTGTAACAGTTAAACTTTCTGAACTCTGACGGGGACTCCGTTCTCTGTGGCATGCCAGTTGACCCTTTCCGGCTGTATATGTGACCTCTAAGGGGGACAGAGCATGCAATATTAAATGTTGCCGCGGTGACCGTCTGCTGCTTCTACTCGGCTTTCGGAACTGTACGCAGTGACTACAAAAGATACCTTTTCTAAGCTGGGGTTGGCAGTGTGGGTCTTATAGCGGCACCATCTTGAATGTAAATGCATTTTTAGGGTGTGTGTCTCCCCAAGTATTATTTTGTATCCTGGTCAGTGTGACACATGCAAAGCATGATCATGGTGTTGTAGAAAGTCTAAAAATCCCCCCCCATTATCAGGCAATAAAAATAAAAACATTATCGAGTGATCAATAAAAATCCCCCTCATTATTGAGTGATCAATAAAAATCCCCCTCATTATCGAGTGATCAATAACAATTCCCCTCCCCCCACCCCATTATCAGGCGAGCAATAAAATAAACCTTCATCAGGTGATCAATAAAAATTCCCCATTATCAGGCAGTCCATAAAAAAAAAAAAACCATTATCGAGTGATCAATAAAAATCCCCCTCATTATCGAGTGATCAATAAAAATTTCCCCATTATCAGGCGATCAATAAAAATAAAAAAATCCCCCCCCCCATTATCAGGTGATCACTAAAAATCCCCCCCCCATTATCAGGTGATCACTAAAAATCCCCCCATTATCAGGGTAACAATAAAAACAACCCCCCCCCCCCACGCACATTATCAGGCGAAAAATCCCCTCAATATCAGACAATCCATAAAAAAAAAAAAGAATCCCCATTATCGGGGTAACAATAAAAACAACCTCTCCCCCTCACATTATCAGGCGATCAAAAACCCCCTCCCCATTATCATGTGATCACTAAAAATACCCCCCTCATTGTCAGGCAATCAATAAAAATCACCCCATTATCAGGCGATCAATAAAAATTCCCCCCCCCCACTATCAGGTGATCAATAAAAATTCTCCATTATCGGGCGATCAATAAACCCCCCCCCCCATTATCAGGTGATCAATAAACCTCCCCCCCCCATTATCAGGTGATCAATAAACCTCCCCCCCATTATCAGGTGATCAATAAACCCCCCCTCCATTATCAGGTGATCAATAAACCCCCCCCCCCCCATTATCAGGCGATCAATAAAAATCCCCCTCATTATCAGGCGATCAATAAAAATTCCCCTCCATTATCGGTCGATCAGTAAAAAAATCTCACCAGTATCAGGCGATCAATAAAAAAATCGCCCCCCATTATCAGGCGATCAATAAAAAAATCCCCCTCTGTTGTCAGGCGATCAATAAAAAAAATCGCCCCCCGCCCCCCATTATCAGGCGATCAATAAAAAATTCCCACCATTATCAGGCGATTAGCGAGGCACCTGGGGGTGGGGGACATTGTTCTTTCAGGCTGGGTGACCATTTATGTGACATTTGCAGCTTTCAGAGACCAAGATCTTCACCGCATCCAGCGTGTCGTCAGTGCCGCTTCCCTCTGACAGTGTGACAATCACTGCAGGCCAGAGGTAAGTGCTCCGCATGCGTCGTCCTTTCCTACGCTGACATTCTGCCTCCTGAACCCGGGCCTCAGTCTCCCCTCCTCCTCTTCTTCTCTCATCTCCGCAGGATTGACCTGGCCGTCCTCCTGGGAAAAAATCCTTCTGCGGAGAACGAGGGCTCCTCTCTGGACTCGGCACAGAACCCCAACCTGGCCCAACCGCTCGTCTTCAGCAACTCCAAGCAGAGCAGCCTTCCACAGAACAGCCCCGGCAGCTCCTTCTCCCACCACAGCATGGTCAGTGCCGGGGGTTATCGGTGTGGAGTCCGGGGGACATTGTTGTGATAGAACACCAAGAATATAGTCTTTGGTAGATCTTTAAAATGAAACTCTATTGTGCATCTCAGGACACACAGAGCATCTTCACATCCATTGCTATAGGGCTATGCTGCCACCTGCAGGTGACTGGGCACAGGCCATATTGGTTTTGGGTAGAGAAAGGGGTAGGTCAGGGGTTTGTTATTAACTACTATCTCCATTGTTGTTTTCTCCATCGCTTCCTGTCCTGGTGACCACACACAATGTTAATGGAAAATCTCCCCCATCACGACACATTAGAGCCCTATTGGGGGCAAATATTAACCCCCCCCCAACCCATCCTACATGTGTTTTTTTTCCCTTACCTTGCGAAGCAGGATATACTCTAAGTTCAGCCGTACCCTGTTCCTGAACCCAGCCGTACCCTGTTCCTGAACCCAGCCGTACCCTGTTCCTGAACCCAGCCGTACCCTGTTCCTGAACCCAGCCGTACCCTGTTCCTGAACCCAGCCGTACCCTGTTCCTGAACCCAGCCGTACCCTGTTCCTGAACCCAGCCGTACCCTGTTCCTGAACCCAGCCGTACCCTGTTCCTGAACCCAGCCGTACCCTGTTCCTGAACCCAGCCGTACCCTGTTCCTGAACCCAGCCGTACCCTGTTCCTGAACCCAGCCGTACCCTGTTCCTGAACCCAGCCGTACCCTGTTCCTGAACCCAGCCGTACCCTGTTCCTGAACCCAGCCGTACCCTGTTCCCTGAACCCAGCCGTACCCTGTTCCTGAACCCAGCCAATTCCCGATCTGTTCCTGAACCCAGCCAATTCCCGATCTGTTCCTGAACCCAGCCAATTCCCGATCTGTTCCTGAACCCAGCCAATTCCCGACCTGTTCCTGAACCCAGCCAATTCCCGACCTGATCCTGAACCCAGCCAATTCCCGACCTGATCCTGAACCCAGCCAATTCCCGACCTGATCCTGAACCCAGCCAATTCCCGACCTGATCCTGAACCCAGCCAATTCCCGACCTGATCCTGAACCCAGCCAATTCCCGACCTGATCCTGAACCCAGCCAATTCCCGACCTGATCCTGAACCCAGCCAATTCCCGACCTGATCCTGAACCCAGCCGATCCCCCCCGTTCCTGAACCCAGCCGATCCCCCCCCCGTTCCTGAACCCAGCCGATCCCCCCCCCGTTCCTGAACCCAGCCGATCCCCCCCCCGTTCCTGAACCCAGCCGATCCCCCCCCCGTTCCTGAACCCAGCCGATCCCCCCCCCCCCGTTCCTGAACCCAGCCGATCCCCCCCCCGTTCCTGAACCCAGCCGATCCCCCCCCCCCGTTCCTGAACCCAGCCGATCCCCCCCCGTTCCTGAACCCAGCCGATCCCCCCCGTTCCTGAACCCAGCCGATCCCCCCCGTTCCTGAACCCAGCCGATCCCCCCCGTTCCTGAACCCAGCCGATCCCCCCCGTTCCTGAACCCAGCCGATCCCCCCCGTTCCTGAACCCAGCCGATCCCCCCCGTTCCTGAACCCAGCCGATCCCCCCCGTTCCTGAACCCAGCCGATCCCCCCCGTTCCTGAACCCAGCCGATCCCCCCCGTTCCTGAACCCAGCCGATCCCCCCCGTTCCTGAACCCAGCCGATCCCCCCCGTTCCTGAACCCAGCCGATCCCCCCCGTTCCTGAACCCAGCCGATCCCCCCCGTTCCTGAACCCAGCCGATCCCCCCCGTTCCTGAACCCAGCCGATCCCCCCCGTTCCTGAACCCAGCCGATCCCCCCCCGTTCCTGAACCCAGCCGATCCCCCCCGTTCCTGAACCCAGCCGATCCCCCCCGTTCCTGAACCCAGCCGATCCCTCGACCTGATCCCCCCGTTCCGAACCCAGCTGATATCTGACCCGATCCCTGTTCCTGAACCCAGGCGATCCCAGACAGTCCCCTTGCGCTGGTTCTCTTGATTTTGAGAGGACATGGACACCCAGTGTCGGACCCCACATTCTGTAAACGGACGTAGTACTGGCGCATCATGTGACCACGACTTCTTTCGGTGGTGAGGGGTAGCGGGGGAAGCCCGGAGATCGGCTTTAATGGGTCTAATCCTTCCCTCTATTCAGCTTGATGGGGGGGGGGGGGGATGTAAATACAGTGGAACCTCGGATTGCGAGTAACGCAGTTAACGAGCGTTTCGCAATATGAGCGTAGGATTTTTTCAAAATCCTAACTCGGTTTGCGAGTATTGTCTCACAAAACGAGCAGGATTCAGGCCAAAGCGGTTTGCGGTACCGCGTTTGGCCTGAGGTGGGGAGGGGGCACTGTTCGGAAATGCTCGGAAAGACACGGAAATACTCAGTTTTCGAGGTCAGCCGAGGTGTCCTCGGTCCGTTTTCCGAGGCTCTCCGGCGCCCCCACCTCAGGCCGCATACGGTATTGCATGCCATTGAAGTCAATGCGGAACAAATTCTTTTAGTTTCCATTGACTTCAGTGGGGAAACTCGCTTTGATGTGCGAGTACTTTGGATTACGAGCATTCTCCTGGAACGGATTTTGCTCGTAATCCGAGGTTCCACTGTATAGTGTAAATTTTTTTTAAATAAAATGTTCAAAATGAAAGCCGCTGACCCATCCAGTAATTGTGCAGGTTTTTTATGGAAATAGCAACTTTCTGGGGTTCCAAAGCAACTCCCAGGTTGATTCTTGGGGGGGGGGGGGGGTGGGGGCAATCCTAAAACATTTGCGCTCTAGCTTTTTAAAGTTCCTTGACTGGTAATAAAGTTGAGGTGGAATTTTTCTTTGCGGCATGCCAAGTTGACCCCTTGTAGCTGTATCAGTAGCCTCTGAGGGGGGGACAGCGCATGCAAGATTAACTGTTACCCGCCGAGTCTGCCTGCTGTTCCACCGGCTGGTTAGATCTGGATGTGGTGACTACAGAACCTTGCGCTTTGTGGAAAAACTGTATTTGGCCGCCTTGTTCTGTTGTGTGTTGTTTTTGGGTTATCACCCGTCTTAATATTGACTGGTGTCTTACAGGTCGGCATGTTGAGTAAGGGCTTTGGAGACGGAGATCACAAGAGCAGCAGCACCACAGGATCGCAGTTCCTGGAGCAGTTCAAGACGGCGCAGGCCCTGGCGCAGCTGGCGGCCCAACACTCGCAGTCCGACCCATCCAGTACGAACACCTGGGACCTGAGCGCCGCAGCACAACCGCCATCCCTGGGGCAGTTTGGTAAGATCTGGGTCACGGGTCATGTATGGGATGTTGTCTGCCGCATGGGGCTACAGTTTTTTTTTTATTTTTATTAAATAACATATTGTACTCACCTGCTCTGTGTAATGGTTTTGCACAGAGCAGCCTCAATCCTCGTGTCCCCCACTGGCGTTTCTGGCTCCTCTTCAGCAAATGCCCCCCCTGATTCCTGTTCTTGAACCCAGCCGATTCCCCCCGACCTGATTCCTGTTCCTGAACCCAGCCGATCCCCCCCGACCTGATCCTGAACACAGCCGAGTCCGTCCCCCCCCCCCCCTCCCCGACCTGATTCCTGATGCTAAACCCAGCCGATCCCCGACCTGATCCCTGTTCCTGAAACCCAGGCGATCCCCCGACCTGATCCCTGTTCCTGAAACCCAGGCGATCCCCCGACCTGATCCCTGTTCCTGAAACCCAGGCGATCCCCCGACCTGATCCCTGTTCCTGAAACCCAGCCGATCCCCCGACCTGATCCCTGTTCCTGAAACCCAGCCGATTCCCCGACCTGATACCTGTTCCTGAAACCCAGCCGATTCCCAGACCTGATCCCTGTTCCTGAAACCCAGCCGATTCCCAGACCTGATCCCTGTTCCTGAAACCAGCCAATACCTTGACCTGATTCCTTTTCCTAAAACCCAGCCGATCCCCCGACCTGATCCCTGTTCCTGAAACCCAGCCGATCCCCCGACCTGATCCCTGTTCCTGAAACCCAGCCGATCCCCCGACCTGATCCCTGTTCCTGAAACCCAGCCGATTCCCCGACCTGATCCCTGTTCCTGAAACCCAGCCGATCCCCCGACCTGATCCCTGTTCTTGAACCCCGACCTGATCCCTGTTCTTGAACCCCGACCTGATCCCTGTTCTTGAACCCCGACCTGATCCCTGTTCTTGAACCCCGACCTGATCCCTGTTCTTGAACCCCGACCTGATCCCTGTTCTTGAACCCCGACCTGATCCCTGTTCTTGAACCCCGACCTGATCCCTGTTCTTGAACCCCGACCTGATCCCTGTTCTTGAACCCCGACCTGATCCCTGTTCTTGAACCCCGACCTGATCCCTGTTCTTGAACCCCGACCTGATCCCTGTTCTTGAACCCCGACCTGATCCCTGTTCTTGAACCCCGACCTGATCCCTGTTCTTGAACCCCGACCTGACCCCTGTTCTTGAACCCCGACCTGACCCCTGTTCCTGAACCCAGCAGATCCCCGACCTGACCCCTGTTCCTGAACCCAGCCAATACCTTGACCTGATCCCTGTTCCTGAAACCCAGCCGATTCCCCGACCTGATCCCTGTTCCTGAAACCCAGCCGATTCCCCGACCTGATCCCTGTTCCTGAAACCCAGCCGATTCCCCGACCTGATCCCTGTTCCTGAAACCCAGCCGATTCCCCGACCTGATCCCTGTTCCTGAAACCCAGCCGATCCCCCAACCTGATCCCTGTTCCTGAACCCCGACCTGTTCTTGAACCCCGACCTGACCCCTGTTCCTGAACCCAGCAGATCCCCGACCTGACCCCTGTTCCTGAACCCAGCAGATCCCCGACCTGACCCCTGTTCCTGAACCCAGCCAATACCTTGACCTGATCCCTTTTCCTAAAACCCAGCCGATTCCCCGACCTGATCCCTGTTCCTGAAACCCAGCCGATTCCCCGACGTGATCCCTGTTCCTGAAACCCAGCCGATCCCCCAACCTGATCCCTGTTCCTGAACCCCGACCTGTTCTTGAACCCCGACCTGACCCCTGTTCCTGAACCCAGCAGATCCCCGACCTGACCCCTGTTCCTGAACCCAGCAGATCCCCAACCTGACCCCTGTTCCTGAACCCAGCAGATCCCCGACCTGACCCCTGTTCCTGAACCCAGCAGATCCCCGACCTGACCCCTGTTCCTGAACCCAGCAGATCCCCGACCTGACCCCTGTTCCTGAACCCAGCAGATCCCCGACCTGACCCCTGTTCCTGAATCCAGCCAATACCTTGACCTGATCCCTTTTACTAAAACCCAGCCGATTCCCCGACCTGATCCCTGTTCCTGAAACCCAGCCGATTCCCCGACCTGATCCCTGTTCCTGAAACCCAGCCGATCCCCCAACCTGATCCCTGTTCCTGAACCCCGACCTGTTCTTGAACCCCGACCTGACCCCTGTTCCTGAACCCAGCAGATCCCCGACCTGACCCCTGTTCCTGAACCCAGCAGATCCCCGACCTGACCCCTGTTCCTGAACCCAGCAGATCCCCGACCTGACCCCTGTTCCTGAATCCAGCCAATACCTTGACCTGATCCCTGTTCCTGAAACCCAGCCGTTCCCCCGACCTGATCCCTGTTCCTGAAACCCAGCCGATCCCCCGACCTGATCCCTGTTCCTGAAACCCAGCCGATCCCCCGACCTGATCCCTGTTCCTGAAACCCAGCCGATCCCCCGACCTGATCCCTGTTCCTGAAACCCAGCCGATCCCCCGACCTGATCCCTGTTCCTGAAACCCAGCCGATCCCCCGACCTGATCCCTGTTCCTGAAACCCAGCCGATCCCCCGACCTGAAACCCAGCCGATCCCCCGACCTGATCCCTGTTCCTGAAACCCAGCCGATCCCCCGACCTGATCCCTGTTCCTGAAACCCAGCCGATCCCCCGACCTGATCCCTGTTCCTGAAACCCAGCCGATCCCCCGACCTGAAACCCAGCCGATCCCCCGACCTGATCCCTGTTCCTGAAACCCAGCCGATCCCCCGACCTGATCCCTGTTCCTGAAACCCAGCCGATCCCCCGACCTGATCCCTGTTCCTGAAACCCAGCCGTTCCCCCGACCTGATCCCTGTTCCTGAAACCCAGCCGATCCCCCGACCTGATCCCTGTTCCTGAAACCCAGCCGATCCCCCGACCTGATCCCTGTTCCTGAAACCCAGCCGATCCCCCGACCTGATCCCTGTTCCTGAAACCCAGCCGATCCCCCGACCTGAAACCCAGCCGATCCCCCGACCTGATCCCTGTTCCTGAAACCCAGCCGATCCCCCGACCTGATCCCTGTTCCTGAAACCCAGCCGATCCCCCGACCTGATCCCTGTTCCTGAAACCCAGCCGATCCCCCGACCTGAAACCCAGCCGATCCCCCGACCTGATCCCTGTTCCTGAAACCCAGCCGATCCCCCGACCTGATCCCTGTTCCTGAAACCCAGCCGATCCCCCGACCTGATCCCTGTTCCTGAAACCCAGCCGATCCCCCGACCTGAAACCCAGCCGATCCCCCGACCTGATCCCTGTTCCTGAAACCCAGCCGATCCCCCGACCTGATCCCTGTTCCTGAAACCCAGCCGATCCCCCGACCTGATCCCTGTTCCTGAAACCCAGCCGTTCCCCCGACCTGATCCCTGTTCCTGAAACCCAGCCGATCCCCCGACCTGATCCCTGTTCCTGAAACCCAGCCGATCCCCCGACCTGATCCCTGTTCCTGAAACCCAGCCGATCCCCCGACCTGATCCCTGTTCCTGAAACCCAGCCGATCCCCCGACCTGAAACCCAGCCGATCCCCCGACCTGATCCCTGTTCCTGAAACCCAGCCGATCCCCCGACCTGATCCCTGTTCCTGAAACCCAGCCGATCCCCCGACCTGATCCCTGTTCCTGAAACCCAGCCGATCCCCCGACCTGATCCCTGTTCCTGAAACCCAGCCGATCCCCCGACCTGATCCCTGTTCCTGAAACCCAGCCGATCCCCCGACCTGAAACCCAGCCGATCCCCCGACCTGATCCCTGTTCCTGAAACCCAGCCGATCCCCCGACCTGATCCCTGTTCCTGAAACCCAGCCGATCCCCCGACCTGATCCCTGTTCCTGAAACCCAGCCGATCCCCCGACCTGATCCCTGTTCCTGAAACCCAGCCGATCCCCCGACCTGATCCCTGTTCCTGAAACCCAGCCGATCCCCCGACCTGATCCCTGTTCCTGAAACCCAGCCGATCCCCCGACCTGATCCCTGTTCCTGAAACACAGCCGATCCCCCGACCTGATCCCTGTTCCTGAAACACAGCCGATCCCCCGACCTGATCCCTGTTCCTGAAACCCAGCCGATCCCCCGACCTGATCCCTGTTCCTGAAACCCAGCCGATCCCCCGACCTGATCCCTGTTCCTAAAACCCAGCCGATCCCCCGACCTGATCCCTGTTCCTGAAACCCAGCCGATCCCCGACCTGATCCCTGTTCCTGAAACCCAGCCGATCCCCCGACCTGATCCCTGTTCCTGAAACCCAGCCGATCCCCCGACCTGATCCCTGTTCCTGAAACCCAGCCGATCCCTGTTCCTGATCCCTGTTCCTGAAACCCAGCCGATCCCTGTTCCTGATCCCTGTTCCTGAAACCCAGCCGATGCCCCGACCTGATCCCTGTTCCTGAAACCCAGCCGATCCCCCGACCTGATCCCTGTTCCTGAAACCCAGCCGATCCCCCGACCTGATCCCTGTTCCTGAAACCCAGCCGATCCCCCGACCTGATCCCTGTTCCTGAAACCCAGCCGATCCCCCGACCTGATCCCTGTTCCTGAAACCCAGCCGATCCCCCGACCTGATCCCTGTTCCTGAAACCCAGCCGATCCCCCGACCTGATCCCTGTTCCTGAAACCCAGCCGATCCCCCGACCTGATCCCTGTTCCTGAAACCCAGCCGATCCCCCGACCTGATCCCTGTTCCGGAAACCCAGCCGATTCCCCGACCTGATCCCTGTTCCTGAAACCCAGCCGATCCCCCGACCTGATCCCTGTTCTTGAACCCCGACCTGACCCCTGTTCTTGAACCCCGACCTGACCCCTGTTCTTGAACCCCGACCTGACCCCTGTTCTTGAACCCCGACCTGACCCCTGTTCTTGAACCCCGACCTGACCCCTGTTCTTGAACCCCGACCTGACCCCTGTTCCTGAACCCAGCAGATCCCCGACCTGACCCCTGTTCCTGAACCCAGCTAATACCTTGACCTGATCCCTTTTCCTAAAACCCAGCCGATTCCCCGACCTGATCCCTGTTCCTGAAACCCAGCCGATTCCCCGACTTGATCCCTGTTCCTGAAACCCAGCCGATCCCCCGACCTGATCCCTGTTCCTGAACCCCGACCTGTTCTTGAACCCCGACCTGACCCCTGTTCCTGAACCCAGCAGGTCCCCGACCTGACCCCTGTTCCTGAACCCAGCCAATACCTTGACCTGATCCCTGTTCCTGAAACCCAGCCGATCCCCCGACCTGATCCCTGTTCCTGAAACCCAGCCGATCCCCCGACCTGATCCCTGTTCCTGAAACCCAGCCGATCCCCCGACCTGATCCCCAGCCGATCCCCCGACCTGATCCCCGTTCCTGAAACCCAGCCGATCCCCCGACCTGATCCCCGTTCCTGAAACCCAGCCGATCCCCCGAACTGACCCCCTTTCCTGACTGAAAAAAATACTGGGATGATGCCTGTAGAGCCGCACACATTGTCCTGACGTCATATGACCTCCTACGGGCGGGAAGTGGTTATCCAGACCATTCTTGCGTCTAGGTGTAAGCGGAGATCAGGATATGAGGATCACAGGGGAAGTGTTTTGTTAAATATCAAAGTGTTAACTTTCCATTTGATTTGTAAAATTCAAAGGAGCCCTTTAACCTGAATCTTTCCCTGTTTTGTACAGATCTCAAGAGCCCCTCCGATCCATTCAACAAGCGGCAGGCCTTCCCACCGACTTCCGCCATGATGGAGGCGTACCTTCAGGAGAAAGCGCCAGTGACGAGCGCACCATCCGCGGGGCCGGTGTGCCCTTCCTCCCCTCTAACCGGCAAGAGCAGCCACCCCACGCAGATGTCCCCGGTGTCATCGGAGAACCAGTCGGGAAGTCCCCAGCCTACCCACCAGAAGATGAAGGTTCAGAAAAAGAAGGCCTCGCTCACGTCTAAGGTTAGAGCGCTGCCTGGTGGTAGCAAAAAAATAAAAAAGAGGAGCCCTGTGCAAGCTCCAGGTCATGACTTGGGAGTACTCCCTCCCCACCTACATGTGGCTCTGGCCCCATTGGAGGGGAGAGGAGAGAGTCACACATGGCATTATCTTGCGTTGGCTTCTTGGATTGGACCTTCTGTAGATAGGCATTACCCGGGTTCCGTTACCGACTTTTTACACTTCCATGACTTAATTTTTTCCCTATTTCAGACCTGAAACAAGTGTGTGGCTGATTTGCACGCCTGTCCCAGGTCAGCAGCTCGAAGTATTGAAGCCAGATAATTGGAGGAACATCTCGTTTTCTGGAGGAAGCCGTCAATGGCGGCCTTCGTACCGGTATTTTACCATAGTTTCCGTTTTAAGTGAAGCTAAACGCTATAGTTGTTGTTTTTTTGTTGTTTTTTTAACCACTTCAGCCCCGGAGCATTTCGCTGGCCGAAGACCGGGCCACTTTTTGCGATTCGGCACTGCGTCGCTTTAACTGACAATTGCGCGGTCGTGCGTCGTGACTCCGAAATAAAATTGCCGTCCTTTTTTCCCCCACAAATAGAGCTTTCTTTTGGTGGTATTTGATCCCCTCTGCGGTTTTTATTTTTTGCGCTATGAACAAAAATAGAGCGACAATTTTGAAAAAAATGCAATATTTTTTTACTTTTTTGCTATAATATCCCCAAAAAATATATAAAAATAAAAAAAAAAAATTCCTCAGTTTAGGCCGATACGTATTCTTCTACATATTTTTGGTAAAAAAAAATCGCAATAAACGTTTGGTTTGCACAAAAGTTATACCGACTACAAAATAGGGGGTAGTTTTATGGCATTTTTATTATTTTTTTTTTATTAGTAATGGCGGCAACCTGCGATTTTTATCGTGACTGCGACGCTATTGCGGACACATCGGACACCATTTTGGGACCATTGTCATTTTTACAGCGATCAGTTCTATAAAAAATGCACCGATTTACTGTAAAAATGACACTGGCAGTGAAGGGGTAAACCTGTAGGGGGACGCTGAAGGGGTTAAGTGTGACCTAGGGAGTGATTCTTAAGCCCTGTACACACGATTGTTTTTACCGATAAAAACAGTCCGATGGACACTTCATCGGACAAACCGATCGTGTGTGGGCCCCATCGGTCTTTTTTCCATCGGCATTAAAAAATAGAACATGTTTTTAACCACTTCCCGCCCAGTCAATAGCAAATTGACGTCCGGGAAGTGGTTCTGTTATCCACACTGGACGTCATATGACGTCCTGCGGGATAACAGCCGCCGCGCGCCCGGGGGGCGCGCATCGCGGCGATCGGTGGAGCGGTGGGTCAGTCTGACCCACCGCTACACTGATCTCGGTAAAAAGCCTCCGGAGGCTTTTTACCATGTGATCAGCCGTGTCGAATCACGGCTGATCAGGAAGTAAACAGGAAGAGCCGTTGATCGGCTCTTCCTCACTCGCGTCTGACAGACGCGAGTAGAGGAGAGCCGATCGGCGGCTCTCCTGACAGGGGGGGTTTGCGCTGATTGATTGTCAGCGCAGCCCCCCCTCGGATACCCACACTGGACCACCAGGGAAGCCCCCAAGGACCACCAGGGAAGCCCTAAGCATATGGATGGCCCCCATGGCCATCCACATGTAGTAAAAAAATATATATATGTAAAAAAAAAACATAAAAAATATGCCAATCAGTGCCCACACATGGGCACTGACTGGCACAATCATGCCAAGAAACAAATGTGTGGTGGCTGGCATTGCTAGGCAGCAGTGTCACCAGTGCCACCTACTAGTGTCCATCAGTGCCACCTATCAGTGCCCACCTATCAGTGCCCATAAGTGCCCACCTATCAGTGCCCGTCAGTGCCGCCTATGAGTGCCCATCAGTGCCGCCTATGAGTGCCCATCAGTGCCGCCTATGAGTGCCCATCAGTGCCGCCTATGAGTGCCCATCAGTGCCGCCTATGAGTGCCCATCAGTGCCACATATCAGTGCTGCCTATCAGTGCCCATCATCAGTGCCACCTCATTGGTGCCCATCAGTGTCGCCTTATCAGTGCCCTTCAGTGCCGCCTTATCAGTGCCCGTCATTGAAGTAGAAAAGGTACTTATTTACAAAAAAAATTAACAGAAACAAAGAAAAACATAGTTTTTAAAAAAAAATTGCTCTTTTTTTATTTGTTGCGCTTAAAATTCAAATCGCAGAGGCGATCAAATACCACCGAAAGAGAGCTCTATTTGTGGGAACAAAATGATAAAAAATTTGTTTGGGTACAGTGTAGCATGACCGCGCAATTGTCATTCAAATTGCGACAGCGCTGAAAGCTCAAAATTGGCTTGGGCAGGAAGCTGTATAAGTGCATGGTATTGAAGTGGTTAAATTTATCCGATGGGGGAAAAAAACGATAGCAAATTCCGATCGTCTGTTAGGAACTCCATCGGAATAAAAAACCCACGCATGCTCAGAATCAAGACGACGCATGCTCAGAAGCATAGAACTTAATTTTTCTTGGCTTGTCGGAGTGTTTTACGTCACGGCGTTTGGGACGATCGGGTTTTTGACTGATGGTGTGTAGGTAAGACTGATGGAAGTCAGCTTCATCGGATTTCCGATGAAAAAATCCATCGGTTTAAAATCCATAGGAAATCCGATCGTGTGTACAGGGCTTTACTGTTAGGGGGCGTGGCTTGCCGTGACACGTCACTGATCGCTGTTCCCGATGACAGGGAACAGACGATTGGTGACATGTCCTTAAGCAGAACGGGGGCGATGTTGTGTTTACACTGACATCTCCCCCTGTTCTTCAGCTCTGAGACACAATCGCGGGACACCGGCGGACATCGAGTCCGCGGGTCACAGGGCTCGCGAGCGCACCGCCGGCGGCGCGCACGCGACCACACGGAGGCAAATTAAAGGGGATGTACCTGTGCGCCCATTTGCCTGTCGGTGCCATTCTGTCAACGTAAATCGGCGTGCGGCGGTCGGCATGTAGTTAAATGAGAGGTTATGCTTGTCTACTCTGTGCAACAACAATGCACAGAAGGGTCCCTTTCCTTGTCTGCCAGTCTCCCCCCCCCCCCCCCCGTTGACATTTTTCTGCACTTCCCTCCTCCAGTTGCCCCTATAGCAAGCAAGGTGGTAAGGAGGCCCCCCATGCATGTGCGCTCGCTCTTAGGCTGCATTCACACCTGAGCGATTATCAGCTTGAAGCTCAAAAATGCTGGAGAAGGAAAAAAAATAAAGAATCAACGATTCTCTATGGAGACACGGGTCACATCTCCACTCCATGTTGCCTGAAGCTCAAACAAGTTCTAGAGATTTTATGCGTCGCTCAAATCGGGCAGATTTTGGGCGTTTTTGGCGCGTTTTTTATTCTCATAGAAATGAATGGAAACGCACGTTTTTTGTACGCATTTGCGGACTTTCTCTGGCGTTTTTCTGCTCCAAATGAAAAATTAAAAAAATAAAATGGTAATATATGAATAAATGTAAGATGCACAAATAACTAAAAATAGTCATAAGTAAGTAAAATGTATTAATATGTAATAATACATAAATAATAATTAACCTTAAAAAAAGTCTGAAATTTATTAATAACCCTTTCGTGACTAAGCTGATTTCTGACACTTGCTTACAAGTTAAAAATCTATATTTCTTTCTCGTACATCACGGGACACAGAGCGGCATAGTCATTACTATGTGGGTTATATAGATACCTTCAGGTGCTGGCACTGGCAACTTCCAAAACCGGAAGTACCCTCCCCTATATAAGCCCCTCCCATACGGGAGCACCTCAGTTTTTTGCCAGTGTCTAAGGTGTTGGCCAAGAAGTAACATGTGTTTTTCACTGAGCTTGCGTACAGGTTCTTTTGGGCCTCAGTAAGCTATTCCGGATCCAACCAAAAAAGCTTCATAGCTAAACGGTCGGTACCCAGGCCTTGCAGAGAAGAGCAAGGTTTTGCCTGTAATGCTTCTCTTAGGAGAGCTGGACCCTGGGATCCAGAGCTCTGGTCATACCCACGACCAAGATTTTTTCTGTGCAGGGTGCTATACAGGTCCAGGGGAGTGGAATCCTTGGGAACCCGGTCCCTGAAGGTTTGATTACAATGCCTGCCGTGATAGGTGAAGTTTGGGCTTTTGTGGACCAAACAAAGTCCTGCGGCGGGGAACAGGTAAGTGGGGGCCCCCAGGAACTTGGTTCTATTGAGGGGACCCCCAAGCCTAATATGTCTTTCTGCCTGTTACCTAACGGTATTCCCGCTAAATATTTATGCATGCCTGTAACTACTAAAAAATGTAATAATTTTAATAGTGGTCAAGAAAAAAAATAAATATATAGACTGCGGTACCTGTGTTAATCCACTAGAGGCCGCTGTGGAACGTTTTCTTGTCATGTGGACTAGTTTCTTTTCATCAGAGCAAGTCCAGGCAGATGGTGAGTTCTCTTGTGGGAAACTGCTTCCTCTGCCATGTTGCAATGCTCGTCCATCCCCCGGCCTGCGGCAAAAGGGGCCCTAGCTCTTGTCCCTAGTTTCCCTTTTCAAAAAAGAGCGCCGAAGGCGCACGTGGCCGCGCGCGTGCACGCGCCTCTATATATAGAGGTGAGCTGGGAAAGGGGGCGGAGCTTGGGGGATGACGCTCTGTGCGCGCCGCAGCGCTTCTGCGCATGTGCGGGCGTCCCAGCATGTTAAAAGGCACAATTATGTGTTGTGAGCTGGCTATGAAGTACAGAGACAGAGCTGGCAACATTTAAAAAAGGCATACAGCAGGCGGTTGATGCAGGCATCCCCATAGAAAGGCATATTAGTAGACACCAACTGTTTTTATAGCAGCATTTATGCTAGACTATTGTCAGTAAGTGGTGTATTTCGGCTGGAATACCTCAGCTTTGGGCTTAGGAATATGCCGTCTAAAAACTCCGGGACTAAAAATCCCAGGAAGCATAGGGGGTCTCCATCGGGCTCTGAGGATCTTGGGCATGCTTCGGCTGCACCAATCTCCCCATAAGAATCGGAGGTTAGTGACCGTAGAGCACCCTCAGGAGTACCTGGTACTGTGGCTGTTCTCAGTTCACCTGCTCCTGTGTATGTAACAGAGGAGGTTTTTTCCTCAGCTCTGGGAGGGCTGGAAGAGAGATTGTCAGCATTGATCGCTGCTTCCCTGTCAAAGGGAAAAAGCGCTCGATCTCCGTCTCCTCCCTCAGAGTGCCTGTTAGCGGAGCAACAGTCCCATACAGGGATCGACCTACCTGAGGGGGATCAGGATGAGGTCGATTCTGTTGTAGAGGAATCAACAGTGGAAGAGCCATTCTCAGCATCACATGCTGAAAGATTATGGGTTCAGTCCCTGACTAACATGGTCCGATCAGCATTTAAAATGCCCCTTGCGGAGCCATCATCCACTTCTGTCTCCTCGTTGGGGTCGCTAAAAGCTCCCCAGACTGTTTGTTCCTTTCCGATCCATCCTTTACTGGAAGGGCTCATTTACCAGGATTGGGAGCATCCTGATAAAATATTTACTCCTCCCAAGAGATTTCAGGTGATCTATCCTATGGAGGATAAGTTCATCAAAAAATGGAGGGTCCCTACAGTGGACGCAGCCATCTCTTGTGTGAATAAATCACTGACATGTCCAGTGGATAATGTCCAAATGTTCAAGGACCCAATAGATAAAAAATTGGAGTCCTTATTAAAATCTGCTTTTGCTACAGCAGGCTTGGTGACACAACCAGCAGTGGCAGCTATTGGGGTCTGCCAAGCAGTGAAGGATCAGTTGAAACAGGTCTTAAGGGACTTGCCAGATCAGCAGGCTCTTGCCCTAGCTGATCTACCTAGAGCCTTATGCTTTGCGGTGGACGCTATAAAGGATTCAATCCATCAGGCCTGCCTTACGCTGTCTGTAGTACATATGCGCAGGCTTCTATGGCTCAAAAACTGGTCTGCTGAAGCTCCCTGTAAAAAATTGCTGGTCAGCTTCCCATTTCATGGTGAACGCTTATTCGGGGAAGACCTGGACAGATATATCCAGAAAATTTCCAGCGGTAAAAGTACACTTTTGCCGGTTAAAAACAGAGTTAGAGGTCCCTCTTTTAAGAGGCCTGCTTCTCCAGTCCCTAGGACATCGGCTGTGAAACAGTTCCGACGGCCTCCTCGGTCAAATCCCGGAGGTAAAAATCAGGGACAATTGCAGGGTTAACAAGAAGCCCTGGAGCAGGAGAGGTGCAAAACCTCCCCCAAAGTCAAATGCATGAAGGGTTGCCCCCACTCAATCGGGTGGGGGGAAGACTTCAGTTGTTCACAGAGACCTGGCGGGACACGATCAGAGACAGATGGGTGCTCTCCGCAGTAAATCTGGGATACAAATTGGAGTTAAGACTCCCCTCCTTCCCACTTTATAAGGTCAAACGTGCCAAGGGATCCCCAGAAGAGAGGATCCCTCCTGTTGGCACTAGAACAATTATTGCTCCAAGCAGTAATTATAGAGGTTCCCCTGGAAGAATGGGGGTTCGGGTTTTACTCAAACCTCTTTACAGTCCCGAAGCCAAACGGGGACGTGAGGCCCATATTAAATCTAAAAGGGCTAAACAAATTCCTACATATCAGGACTTTACGGATGGAGTCGATCCGATCGGTGGCCACTGCCCTACAAGGGGAGGAATGGTTAGCCTCGATCGACATCAAAGATGCTTATTTGCACATTCCCATCTTTCCAGTCCACCAAAAATGTCTACGCTTTGCAGTAAAAGGGCGCCATTTTCAGTTCAGAGCCTTACCCTTCGGTCTGGCCACAGCACCAAGAGTGTTCACAAAAATTCTGGCCCCATTATTGGCCAATCTAAGAACACGAGGTGTAACGATAATGGCATATCTAGACGACTTGTTGCTGATAGACCACTCAGTGGAAAAACTAGAAGTGGTTGTTCACGAGACAATCGAGTATCTGCAATATCACGGTTGGATTATCAACTGAGACAAGTCAGCCCTAAAACCAGTCAAAAGTCTGGAATACTTGGGGCTAAGGCTGGATTCAGACCAGAGAAAAATTTTCTTGCCTCAAGAAAAGGTGTCGTCTTTGAGAGATTTGATCCACTTAGTGGGTACAAAAAGACAGCCATCCATACGCCTGTGCATGAGGCTGCTGGGAAAAATGGTGGCATCATTCGAAGCAGTACCCTACGGTCAATTCCATTCAAGGAATTTGCAAAGGGCCATACTGTCAGCCTGGAACAAAAAAGTTCAGGCCCTAGACTTACCCATGTCCTTGTCCCCTTCCGTTCGCAAGAGCCTCCGTTGGTGGTTGGTTCCCCAGAATCTGGAAAGAGGGAAATCCTTCAGTCCGATTTCTTGGAAGGTGGTCACTACAGATGCCAGCCTTATAGGCTGGGGAGCAGTACTGGAGCAATGGTCTCTCCAGGGCAGATGGTCGGATGCAGAAAAGGCCCTGCCCATCAATCTCTTAGAGATACGAGCAGCCCGGTATGCCCTAGTAGCATGGACATCCAAACTCCAAGGGTCCCCTGTCAGAATTCAATCGGACAATGCCACGGCAGTGGCATATATCAATCATCAGGGTGGCACCAGGAGTCGTGCAGCCCAGAGGGAAGTAAATTGCATCCTGAAATGGGCAGAAAGATATGTCCCAGCCATATCTGCGGTATTCATTCCAGGAGTGGAGAATTGGAAGGCGGACTTTCTAAGTCGCCAACAATTATGCCCAGGGGAATGGTCCCTTCATCCCGAGGTTTTCCGGACAATATGTCAGCGGTGGGGAACACCGGATGTAGATCTGCTAGCATCCAGATTCAACGCAAAAGTGGACAGGTTTGTCTCTTGGACAAGGGATCCCCTAGCTTGCGGCTCGGATGCCCTAGTGTTCCCTTGGGATCAGTTCAAGCTGATATATGCATTCCCACCGCCACAATTGTTACCTCGATTACTCCGCAGAATCAGGGTAGAAAAGAAACCAGTGATTCTGGTGGCTCCAGCGTGGCCCCGAAGAGCATGGTACGCGGAGATTGTAAAGATGTCTGTGGGGAGTCCTTGGACCCTCCCACATCGTCCGGACCTGCTTTCGCAAGGACCGATATACCACCCTTCCTTACCAGCCCTAGGTTTGACGACCTGGCTATTGAAGCCCACATTCTAAAAAAGAGGGCTCTCTAATTCTGTGGTATCTACCATGATCAATGCCAGGAAGCCGGTATCCAGGCAGATCTACTATAGAATCTGGAAGGCGTACATCGCCTGGTGTGAGGCCAAGAAATGGCATCCACATAAGTACGTAATAGGTAGGATTCTGGACTTCCTACAATGGGCTGTAGATAGGAAGCTTGCCTTGAGTACTATCAAGGGTCAGATTTCGGCCTTGTCAATATTTTTTCAGAGGCCCTTGGCTTCGCATTCACTAGTCAAAGCCTTTATACAAGGAGTGATGCGTATTAGCCCTCCGGTTAATATTCCCATATGTCCATGGGACTTAAACCTGGTTCTGTCGGTTCTACAGAAACAACCATTTGAACCATTACAGCACATTTCCCTGGTTCTTCTCACCAGGAAATTGATTTTTCTAGTAGCCATTTGTTCGGCTAAAAGAGTGTCGGAATTAGCAGCTATGTCCTGTAAGGAGCCATATCTGGTTATCCATAAGGATAGAGTAGTGTTACGCCCTCATCCAGCCTTTCTTCCTAAGGTGGTATCGAGGTTTCATTTGAACCAAGATGTGGTTCTTCCTTCATTTTTCCCCAAACCTAGTTCGGTAGAGGAAAAATTATTACATTCTTTGGATGTAGTAAGAGCAGTTAAAGCTTATCTAAAAGCCACTGCTCAGATTCGCAGAACGGATACTTTGTTTATTCTGCCGGAAGGCCCCAGAAAGGGTCAGGCAGCATCAAAATCTACTTTAGCCAAGTGGATTCGACAGGTCATTATGCAAGCCTATGGCTTGAGAAGTAGACCGCCTCCGTTCAAAGTTAGGGCGCACTCCACGAGAGCAGTTGGGACTTCATGGGCAGTGCATCACCAGGCCTCCCTGGCTCAAATATGTAAGGCCACAACATGGTCTTCAGTACACACGTTTACTAGGTTCTACCAGGTGGACGTTAGAAGTCAGGAGGATGTCGCCTTTGGGCGCAGTGTGTTGCAGGCCGCAAAAGATCCTCATGTTTGATGGCGCTCAGCTTATGTATGGTGTATCCCCCCCCTCATTTGGGCATTGCTTTAGGACATCCCACATAGTAATTGCTATGTCGCTCTGTGTCCCGTGATGTACGAAAAAGAAAATAGGATTTTTATAACAGCTTACCTGTAAAATCCTTTTCTTGGAGTACATCACGGGACACAGAGCTCCCACCCCTCTTTTGGGGACACTTATTGCTTTCCTACAAAACTGAGGTACTCCCGGATGGGAGGGGCTTATAATGGGGAGGGTACTTCCGGTTTTGGAAGTTGCCAGTGCCAGCACCTGAAGGTATCTATATAACCCACATAGTAATGACTATGCCGCTCTGTCCCGTGATGTACTCCAAGAAAAGGATTTTACAGGTAAGCTGTTATAAAAATCCTATTATTTCTTTATTTTCTTTCTTTTTATAATATAAAATAGTGTTTTTAAAAAAAAATTTAAAAATTTAATCACTTTATTTATTGCTGTCGCAAGGAATGTAAACATCCCATGTGACGGTAATAGGTGGTGACAGGTACTCTTTATAGAGGGATCGAGGGTCTAAAAGACCCCAAATCCCTCCTTTTGCACTTCAAAGTATTCAGATCGCCAAAAACGGCGATTCTGAATACCAATGTGCACTTTTTAAAATCCGGCGCCATTGGCCGCCGAGTAAACCACCGGAAGTGACGTCGCTTCCGTGTTTACATTCGGGAGACTGGCAAAAAGCCGTTTACAGCTTCATGCCAGTCTCTCTCTAGGCGCCGGAAGTAACGGATCGGGTGGGACGGGAGGCCCGGTCAGAGTGGCAGGAGGGGGATGGGGGATGTCCCCTCCCGCTCCTCCGGTATAACAACCAAGTGGCTTTTAGCCACATTCGGATGTTATGCCTGGATAGCCAATCGCCCGCTCTAAACAACGGTACCGGTATCATGCCTGCAGCTGCGGGCATGATCCCGGTATAACCCCCGAAAGCCGAGGCTGCATATGTGCGTACGCTCGGCGGGAAAGAAAGAAATAATAAAAAAACACACAAACAAAAAATACATTAATAATAATAATTTATTTTGTGTTGGGGTGTTTTAGTTTGTTTATTTTTATTTTTTTTAAGGGCTAAAGTTGATGGTTTATTATTTATCTATTGTTGGTGTTTATTGAATTTTTTTATAAATTTTATTTGTGTATTTTACATTTTTTTTCTTCATTTATTATTATTCATATAATTATAATAAATAAAATATAATAACCCAAACTCCTAATCCCTAAACTGAACTCGAACCCCTTGCCCTAACGATAAAACATTATAATAAATGAATAATAATAAAAGAAGAAATAAAAGCTAACGGAAAAGCTAAAAAAAAAGCTTAAATACCTAGCAACAAATGATGCAGCAGATGAGTTTTCTCTATTGGCTAATAAAAATAAACGCCAAAGCCCAAAAACGTGTGATTGCAGCCTTAAGTCGGGCTGTGTGCGTCCGTAGACACACACACACACACACACACACACACACACACAGCATCAGTAAGCCACGCCCTCCCCACTCCCTCCACACAGGAGTTTAACGGCAAGAGCCATAGGCTCCCGCTACCCTCAGTGTCGCCTATGAAAAATATAAAGGCCGATTTCACACTGACTTCAGCTTGAATAAGAGCAGCGTGTGTGAACAGCAAGCTTTTACAAAGCATCTGCAGAGCTTTCAGCAAGCTTTTTTGGAAGCAGTTTAAGTTCCATTCAGCTCCCCCCGTTTTGTAAATTGTTGAACAAAGATCCTAATGGAAGTGCTGAGCGCCACTTTTAAAACAAGCTGCTAGCAGGCTTTTAACAAGTTAGTTGCGGAAGCCTGTAGCAGCAGCAGATTCAAGCTGAAGCCCGCGTGAAACAGGCCCAAGCGATTGGAGCTTAAGCGGAGACAGGTAGCGGGGCTTTTTTTTTTATTTACCTTAAATGCAGTGTTTTTTTTTTTTGTTCCCTCTCTCTTCTGCCTTCATAGTTCACCTTCCTGTGCCCACAGATTCCGGCGTTGGCAGTGGAGATGCCCGGCACAGCCGACATCTCCGGGCTGAACCTGCAGTTTGGTGCTTTGCAGTTTGGATCGGAGCCGGTGTTACAGGAATACGAATCTTCTGCGACTACGAATGCTACAGTGAGCCAATCACAGAACAGCTTGTATACCAACCCGGCAAGGTACACGGCGAATACAGCCTTCCATTACTTGGTTTCCTTTAACGTCATTTTCTATCTACATTTGATTTACCGTCACATTCAAACCATGCCAGAAACCGCTCTGCCACCAGACGGACAAACCAGAGGGCTTACTATGTATGGCTCTCAAATTATAGATATAATGCGCAGTAAGATGTAGCCGTTGCTAAACCAGGCTTCTAGCTTGTCACGGAAAGACGTCATGTGTGACGAAACGCGTTGGGCAGAGCCATATGTTGGGACGTCATCACGTACACCCTGAAGTGTGGTTTTAAGGGTCTATATTGACAGCGCTGTCTAATTGTTTTTTGTTTTTTCCGTAAGTATTTGTTTACACTTGCGAGGACGTAATAACGTCACGACATATGGCTCCGCCCAATGCGTTTAGTCGTGGATGTCTTCCTGGGACAAGCTAGAACCCTGGTTTAGCAATGGCTGCATCTTTCCTGCACATTATACAGGCTCTCCTCACTTAACAAACAGGTTCAGTTCCAACGACCAGGTCGTTAAACGAGGAGCCACAAGTATTTTTAAGCATTCTTAACTACTGTATTGTGAAATAAAGGTCTAAACGCAAAACTCCAGCTTAATAACGTTGTTTTAATTTGCATGAGCACAGAACACAAATTCTGTACTGTACAATACAGCGATGTATAGCGGGTCATTGGGGCAGATAGAGCTGGTGATAAGTCCGAGCGGTCGTTGAACGAGGAGTATCTGTATCTATAATTTCAGAGTCATTCATATTTGGTAAGCCCCCTGGTGTGCATTTTAATTGTATTAAAACCACTTGACCTGTAGAAATAGATATACAATGCAGAGTATAGATGTAGCAGTTTGTTAGACAAGGCTTCTAGTTCACCTCCAGACACCCCGAACCCTGTCTGCCTTCAGAAGACGTCATCTATGATGAAACGCATTCGGCGGAGCCATATGTTGTGACATGACGTCCCCAGAAGTGCAGCTTTTGGTTTGTTTTCAGGGTGTATCTTGACAGCACTGCATTTGTTTACACTTGTAAGTGCATTTTTTTTTTTTACATTATTTTGAAGCACTGGGTCTCTTCTCTTCTTTTTAATGTGCCTGCATGCATTGAGTGTGGTACTCGTGAGGTAATTCCCGCTTCGGGGTGTCTGGACACTGGGGGGCGAGCTGGAAGCCTGGTGGAAAAATGGCTACATCTATACTGCAAATTATGACTTCTCTATAATTTGCATGCAAGTATACAGTTGAACCCCATACCAGAATGGTCTCCTCCACCAGGGGGCTTACCAAACGTGTGACTCCCAAATTTATAGAGAAGGTGTATAATGTGCTATATAGATGTAGCCATTGTTGCACCAGGCATCCAGCTTGCCTCCGGACACCCCGAAGAGGGAATTGCCTCATGAGTACCACACTCAATGTATGTAGAAAGAAGAAAGGGGACCAGGCTCTCCAAATAGCTTAAAACCCCATAATCTTGTTTCTTAATACAATTAACTTGCGCTTACAAGTGTAAACAAATACAGTGCTGTCAATATACACCCTCAACACTGAAAGCCACACTTCTGAGGACGTGATGACGTCCCAACATGTGGCTCCGCCCAACAGGTTTCATCATGGAGGACGTCTTCCGGTGTCAGGGTGAGCTTGAAGCCTGCTACATCTTACTGCGCATTATATCTATAATTTGAGGGTTATACATATTTGGTAAGCCCCCCCCCCCCCCGGTGGTGGCGGAGATCGGAGATGTTTGTTTGTGGGATTCACCAAATAATGCTTTGGCTATTTGAATACATTATTATTTCACTGACTCTTTTGCACTTGGAATGGGTGTCAGATAAGATACTCCCAGCCGCCCATGAAATGGGGGGGGGGGGGCAGAAAATGCTTACCCAAGGTCCTCTGGTGTGGGCATGTGACCCAGGTGCCTAGGCGTGTCATCCCGTCTCCTCCACTGCCAGCCTGGTTCTAGGTGATCTGAGTTGGGTTCTTAGTTTGCTGGGATTGCGAGATAACATGTACAGCAAAGGAGGACGCAGTGCTGTTGCACTGACCTTTACTGCAACCGCAAAGTAAAAGCAGACTCCTCCCACTTGGCACTCTCAGCATGCACAATGCGGTCACCTCGGTGCCCTCAGATATGGATCTGATATACATATGATAACACATCTGTGTAGCACAACAGTAGACCCTTTCCGGCTCTCTCCGTAGCCACAAAGGGGGGACAGTTTGTGCAAAAGCAAAGCGGCAAATTGACGCCGCGGAAGCTTCTGTGGCTCTTTTGCCGAGCGCACACACGGTTGAGCGCCGTTCTCATCATGCGGCACGATTCTGACCTTCTCTTTCTCCTCCTCCTCCTTGCAGTGAGTTGTCCAGCTCTGCGGTCAGCAGTCAGAGCCCGGAGTCTGCCTTCCAAGCTAGCGGCATCCCGAACGCAACCTTTACCTCACAAGGCACTTCTCAGGGGCCTTTATACGAGCAGAGGTCTACGCAAACGCGGCGGTATCCCATCTCTTCCTCCACCTCGTCCCCGCAGAAGGAACTCGGCCAATCCAAGGTGAGTCTGTGTGCGAGAGCTGGCTGGGAATCTCGGGGGCCCGTGTAAGGGTGCCGTGCCCGCTGTATTTATATTAATTTTTTCATTTATTTTCCTTTTTATAGAACGGCTTCAGCTCAACGCAACCTCCCGCCATGCAGCCCTCTGCGTCTGCAGAATGTAAGTTATTACAATGAAAGTCTTTTACATGCAAGATTGTATGTACTTGTGATTAGTCGTTTACAAAAAAAAAAAATGCAACTTCCTCCCTCTTGTTCGACGATCTCCAGGCAAATGTGTAAAAAAAATATATATATAGGCCAGATATGTATTGATTAAAATTGGGTAAAATAAGTATTTAACCACTTAAGGACCTGACCTTTTCTGGCACTTTTTGTTTAAGTAAAAACCTGGATTATTTGCTAAAAAAATTAATATATATTGTATATAAAAAAAAAATATTGTATGTATATATTAATGTGTGTAGGTAATAATAAAAAAAAAGAAAAAAAAAAAAATTTTTTTTTTTACATACACATTAATGTATATTAATGGCTGTGGCCCTCCGGGGCCATAGAGGTCGCTCTGGGGCCATAGAGGTCGCTCCGGCCCTCCGGGGCCATAGTCTCGGATCACCTCTATCTATTTTCTTCTCCCCTCTGTGACCAGACACACAAACTGTCAGGTCATTTCCTGGGCTCGCCAGTGAGAACAGTAAGCCCAAGAAACACCAGAGGGAAGGGTAGTGGACGATGACTCCTGCTGCTTCTGAAAGCGATCCAAGCGGCTAATCAGCCGCTTGGATTGCTTTTATGAGAAACCGTATTGCCGGCTGAAAAAACCCCCAAAAAACTGAGTTATGGCTGATAGCTTCACTGTGCCGCTCTTCTTTCATTGTCCAATCAGCGGGTGGGTCAGGGTGACTGAGGAGCCCTTGTGTCTCAGAGGCACGCCGCACACCAGTAGACCCTTTCCGACTCTCTCGTGGTCTTAAAGGGGGGACAGCGTGTGCTATATTAACCAGAGTGCCAGTGATATCAGACTTTTATGTCGGATTATCAGTTATGGCGGATCTGTACAGAGTTGCTCACTTATCTCAGGGGAATTTTCAACCCACTCTGGTCACGTGATCCCGTGTCATCCAGCTGCAACTGCAGGGGAGAGGAGAGAGCCCTCCAACAATGGCTAGTAAAGCCTGCAGCACTGACCTCGCCCAAAGGCTTCAATGGCTCATCCGTTGTTGGCGCGCCCTCTTCCACCCTACAACCGTGCTGGCTGACACAGGAGCCGGATCACATGGCCGGAGCAGATATACACCGGTTAGGTTAGCATAGGTTTTTGGAAAGGGGGAGGGGACGGGTTAAGGCTCATTTGGGTGGAAGCTGAAATATGGAGAGTGGTTTGGTTATAATTTGCATATATTTTCATCTACTTCTTACAGTGTCCACAACCCCCTCAGTGAAAGCAGATTCGTCGTCTGCACCCAGCATCTCCGCTCTTAGTGACCCCGTCTCTGCATCCTCCTTATTGGCCACGGCTGGTTCCCACTCCAGCCAGCTCAGTGGTCTGAGCCACAGTGAGGAGCTGCAGAATCCGCCGGCATCCACACAGCTGAGCAGGTAGGGGGCGCCGTCTGGCAGATCCGAGAATATATCAGCCATTGGTCTTTAGGATTAATACTTACCTGCTTTGTCCGTCTCTCCTGCAGTACTTTACCCTCCCAGCACCAGACGCCTGTGCCCTCCACAGTTAGAACTTCCTCGTCCACTCCCATGGTGAGTATAGTCCTAAGTCTCCTGTACTTCTCATTCCTTCTCAGTGTTGTCCTCTATACCTCACCCTTCTCTCTCTGTCTCTCTCCCTCTCCTCTCGCCCTTTCCTCTCGCCCTTTCTCCCCCTCTCTCTCGCCCTCCTTTTTATTTTTTCCCCCTCTCTCTCGCCCTCCTTTTTATTTTTTCCCCCTCTCTCTCGCCCTCCTTTTTATTTTTTCCCCCTCTCCTCGCCCTTTCTCCCCCTCTCCTCGCCCTTTCTCCTCCCCTCCCACCCTCTCCTCGCCCTCCTCTTTTTCACCCTCTCCTCTTTGTGCCACTCTTCTTTCATTGTCCAATCAGTGGGTGGGACGGTGACCAAGGGAGCCCCCTTATGTCTCAGAGGCCCGCCGCACACCAGTAGACCCTTTTCGACTCTCTCGTGGTCTTAAAGGGGGGACAGCGTGTGCTATATTAACCAGAGTGCCAGCGAGATCATCAAACTTTTATGTCAGATTATCAGTTATGGCGGATCTGTACAGTTTCTCGCCCTCTCCCCCTTCCTTCCTTCTCTCGCCCTCTCCCCCTTCCTTCCTTCTCTCGCCCTCTCCCCCTTCCTTCCTTCCTTCTCTCGCCCTCTCCCCCTTCCTTCCTTCTCTCGCCCTCTCCCCCTTCCTTCCTTCTCTCGCCCTCTCCCCCTTCCTTCCTTCTCTCGCCCTCTCCCCCTTCTCGATCTCTCCCCCTTCCTTCCCTCTCTCTCGCCCTCTCCCCCTTCCTTCCCTCTCTCTCACCCTCTCCCCCTTCCTTCCCTCTCTCTCGCCCTCTCTCTCCCCCTTCCTTCCCTCTCTCTCTCGCCCTCTCTCCCCCTTCCTTCCCTCTCTCTCTCGCCCTCTCTCCCCCTTCCTTCCCTCTCTCTCTCGCCCTCTCTCCCCCTTCCTTCCCTCTCTCTCTCGCCCTCTCCCCCTTCCTTCCCTCTCTCTCGCCCTCTCCCCCTTCCTTCCCTCTCTCTCGCCCTCTCCCCCTTCCTTCGTCCTCTCTCGCCCTCTCCCCCTTCCTTCGTCCTCTCTCGCCCTCTCCCCCTTCCTTCGTCCTCTCTCGCCCTCTCCCCCTTCCTTCGTCCTCTCTCGCCCTCTCCCCCTTCCTTCGTCCTCTCTCGCCCTCTCCCCCTTCCTTCGTCCTCTCTCGCCCTCTCCCCCTTCCTTCGTCCTCTCTCGCCCTCTCCCCCTTCCTTCGTCCTCTCTCGCCCTCTCCCCCTTCCTTCGTCCTCTCTCGCCCTCTCCCCCTTCCTTCGTCCTCTCTCGCCCTCTCCCCCTTCCTTCTTCCTCTCTCGCCCTGTCCTCTCCCCCTTCCTTCTTCCTCTCTCGCCCTGTCCTCTCCCCCTTCCTTCTTCCTCTCTCGCCCTCTCCCTCTCTCCCCCTCTCCCTCTCTCCCCCTCTCCCTCGCCCCCTCCCCCTGCCCTCTCTCTCGCCCTCTCCCCCTGCCCTCTCTGTCGCCCTCTCCCCCTGCCCTCTCTGTCGCCCTCTCCCCCTGCCCTCTCTGTCGCCCTCTCCCCCTGCCCTCTCTGTCGCCCTCTCCCCCTGCCCTCTCTGTCGCCCTCTCCCCCTGCCCTCTCTCTCGCCCTCTCCCCCTGCCCTCTCTCTCGCCCTCTCCCCCTGCCCTCTCTCTCGCCCTCTCCCCCTGCCCTCTCTCTCGCCCTCTCCCCCTGCCCTCTCTCTCGCCCTCTCCCCCTTCCTTCTTCCCCTCGCCCTCTCCCCCTTCCTTCTTCCCCTCTCCCCCTCCCCCTGCCCTCTCTCTCGCCCTCTCTCTCGCCCTCTCTCTCGCCCTCTCCCCCTCCCCCTGCCCTCTCTCTCGCCCTCGCCCCCTTCCTTCTTCCTCTCTCGCCCTCGCCCCCTTCCTTCTTCCTCTCTCGCCCTCGCCCCCTTCCTTCTTCCTCTCTCGCCCTCGCCCCCTTCCTTCTTCCTCTCTCGCCCTCGCCCCCTTCCTTCTTCCTCTCTCCCCCTTCCTTCCTTCCTCTCTCGCCCTCTCCTTCCTCTCTCGCCCTTCCTTCTTCCTCTCTCGCCCTCTCCCCCTCCCCCTTTCTTCTCCACTCTCCATGATCTCCTCCTCATTCCTTTTCAGCACTCTCTGTGCTGCGACTCCCCCCATAGGTTTATTTTGACCCGTATCTTTTCTTCCCTGCAGCACACCAGCGTGGAGAGTGACATCAGTTTGCACTCATCAGTCATCACCTATTCCACGACCTCCAGTGCCATCCCCAGCGCTGCACCCACCGCCTCCTCCCTCAACGTCAGCAGTCTGGGGCTTGGCCTGACCACCAACACCACAGTCATCCCCTCCACGCGGAACTCCCTCGCTAACACATCAGGTATGGGGAGCCACATAAAGAGGACCTGTCACAAGCCTATTGCTATCACAATGATCTTTACGTTCCTTGTTAGAGCAATAAAATTGATTAAAAAACAAAACATTGAAGACCCCTTTCACACTGAGGCAGTGTTCAGGCGTTTTAGCGTTAGAAACAGCCTCTGAAAAGCACCTGAAAACCGCCTCCCATTATTTGCAATGGGTGCTTTCACACACTTGGGGCGGTGCGCTTGCGGGAGGTTAGAAAAAGTCCTGTTCAAAAGCGCCGCAAAACGAGTGTTTGTTTTTTTTTGGGGGGGGATTTTTTTTCTTTTTTAATGTCGCTTTATCGCGTGACCTTAAAAAAAACACCCCGCTAGCGCCTGAAAAGCGCAGCTAAAGCACTGAAAAAAACGACGGCGCTTCAGTGTGAAAGGGGTCTATAGCTGTGTTGTAAAATAAAAAAAGTAAAGTGCTCCCGTTCCCCCCCCCCCCCGTGCAAGCGCACAAAGGTGAATGCGTGCGTCAGTCTCGCACCCACGCGGCGATGGTCTCGCACACACGTGAGGTATCTCTGCGCACTTTAGATCACGGGCAATAATCCTAGCACCGGATCTCCTCTGTAAATCTAAAGTGGTAACCTGTAAAGGCTCTTAAAGCGTTGCCTATGGATAGTAAAATTAACGTTTGCCGCCGTTGCACGGGCGTGCGCAATTTTAACCGCTTCACACCCGGTATATTTTACCCCCTTCCTGACCAGAGCGCTTTTTACAATTTGGCACTGCATCGCTTTAACCGACATGCGCGGTCGTGCGACGCTGTTCTCAAACAAAATTTGCGTCCTTTTTTTCCCACAAATAGAGCTTTCTTTTGGTGGTATTTGATCACCTCTGCGGTTTTTATTTTTTGCGCTATAAACAAAAGAACAGCGACAATTTTAAAAAAACAGTATCTTTTACTTTTTGCTATAAATAAATATCTCAATTTTTTTATTTTATTTTTTAAACCTTTTTTTCCTCAGTTTAGGCCGATACGTTATCTTCTACATATTTTTGTTAAACGAATCGCAATAAGCGTTTTATTGATTGGTTTGCGCAAAAGTTTTATAGCGTCTACAAAATAGGGGATAGTTTTATGGCATTTTTATTATTATTATTTTTTTATTAGTAATGGCGGCGATCTGCGATTTTTATCGGGACTGCGACATTATGGCGGACACATCGGACTGGCAGTGAAGGGGTTAACACTAGGGGCGATCAAGGGGTTAATTGTGTTCCCTAAATGTGTTCTAACTGAAGGGGGGATGGGACTTTGTACGATCGGGGTGTCGGAGAATGAATCAGTCGCCGCTCGAAGTTGATCATAGAGAATTCCGGTGACCAGATGGTCCCCAGTCATCTCTATGACCCTCGGAGGCCCGGCGCGATGTTATGACGTCACATCCAGGCTGGTGGATGTAAATAATGCCTGGGACTCAGCTGGAAAGGCCGAGACAGTTCATTTTTTTATTTTATTTTTTTATATCTCGGTCTTTCCAGCCTGGTGGAGAGATGTGGGGTCTTATAGACCCCCACATCTCTCCATAAAGATGACCTGTCATGCACTGTTCCTTGTTTACATTCCTTGTAATAGGGAAAAAAAGGGATTAAAAATAATTAAAAAAAATAAAGGTAAAATAAACAATAGAATCCTTTTTATGATTTGGTCCATTTCGGACAAATGTATTATGCTTGACTCCTTTTTTTTTTTTGCCTCAATAAAGGAACATTTTTGTTGTAAAAAAAAAAAAAAAAAAATAGAAGAAAAAAAAAAAAATTTAACGCTCCCCCCTGTCCCCGCGTGTTAGCGCACAAAAGCGAATCCATACGTAAGTCGCGCCCACATATGTGAACGACGTTCAAATGACACGTGAGGTATCACCGCGTGCATTATAGAGCGAGAGCAATAATTCTAGCCCAAGACACCTCCTCTGTAACTGGTAACCTGTAAAAAAAAAAAGAAAAATTAAAGCGTCGCCTATGGAGATTTTTAAGTGCCAAAGTTTGTCGCCATTCCACGTGTGTGCGCAATTTTTAAGCGTGACATGTTGGGTATCTATTTACTCTGCGTAACATCATCTTTCACATTAAATAAAAAAAAAAAATGGGCTGACTTTACATTTTTTTTTTTTTTTTTTTTTTTATTCATTAAACATTTTTTTTCCTTTTTGAAAAATTCCTGCGCAAATACCGTGTGACGTAAAAAATTGCAAACGCCATTTTATTCCCTAGAGTCTTTGCTAAAAAAAAAAACATAATAAAAATAAAACGTTTGGGGGTTCTGAGTAATTTTCTAGCAATTTAAAATGTACAAGTAGGAGAGAATGCCAGTATAGGCCCGGTGTGGAAGTGGTTAAGCCAGGGCTCGACAAAACCCAGGCGCCAGGTCGCAATGGCGACTGGAAATTGCATCCTGGCGCCTGGATTACACCGCAGCAGTGGTCGGATCCTCCCACGTTTGTGCGGACCAGCGTCGGGCTGGCCAATAATTGAGGCCGCGGCTTTGCGGCCTGCTGGAGTGGGATACAGGATAGATGGGGGAGCTTTAGGGGGGCAGATATGAAAAGACCCCGAGGATATGAAAAGACCCCGAGGAGTATCTTTGTGAATAGGGGCGCCTCTCTGGAGAAGTCGCAGATGTGAATCCAATTTCCTCTTTTGAGAACTGTCCAGTAAACATGTCTTGTTTTTTTTTTTTTTTTCAGGTAAAGCACCTCCAAACCTCCCCCCTGGTGTCGCACCACTGTTACCGAACCCATACATCATGGCTCCCGGTCTGTTACACGCCTATCCTGTAAGTGTCCAATCAGAAACAAACATTAGTAGAAGCGTATCGGTTTCCTTTGTCTAGCCAAGTAATCTCTGGTCTTTTTTTTCTTTTTTTTTTTCCAGCCACAGGTCTATGGTTACGATGATCTTCAGATGTTACAGACAAGATTCCCCCTGGTGAGTTTGCATCTCATTCGTTCGCCTTCGTCCCAGCAAACTTTGGACGTTTGGCCTGTAACCTGACGATGTATTGTTTCTCTATTACAGGATTATTACAGCATCCCGTTCCCTACGCCTAACACTCCTCTTACTGGAAGAGATGCAAGCCTGACCAGTAACCCGTACTCCGGTAGGTGTAACGGCGCACTGAATTACTGCTCCTGGGGGGGGGGGGGGGGTAGATTGGTGTTAAGAGATCAGTTTAAAGCCCTGGATGAAATTTTAATTCTGGTCACCTTAGTCACTCCCCAGAGGTTTAAAGTGATTGTAGCGGCTCGTTTTTTTTCCCTATAAAAATAGCAAACATGTTATACTTATCTGCTCTGTAATGGATTTTCACAGAGCAGCCCCGATCCTCCTCTTCTCAGGTCCCTCTTCTGTGCTCCTGGCCCCTCCCCTCCAGGTGAGTGCCCCCCACAGCAAGCAGCTTGCTATGGGGTCACCTGAGCCGAGTCACAGGTCCCACCCCCTTTCCCCCCTGATTGGCTAGCTGACTTTGATTGACAGCAGCGGGAGCCAATGGCGCCGCTGCTGTGTCTCAGCAAACCAGGAAGGAGAATCTTGAACAGCTGAGACATCACTGGAACTAGATGGACCTCAGGTAAGTGTTAGGGGGGCTGATGCACACATAAGGCTTTTTATCTTAAAGTGGTTGTAAACCCTAAGTGCCCGTTCACACTACAGCGACTTGGGATCCGACTTGTGTCGCCTCAAGTCGCCCGACATGAGAAATTCCATTGAAGTGAATGAGAGCCGTCTTGATGTACACGACTGAAGTCGCTCCGACTTCAGAAAAGGTTCCTGTACTACTTCTAGGCGACTTGTACCCATAGATTTCAATGGAAGTCGCCTCCAAAGTCGGATCTCCATCTTAGTGCAAGCAACTAGAAAATGGTTAACCCAGGCAAACCCCTCCCTCCCACAGAGCTGATTATTCTGCGATTGGCCACAGCCAAAGTCGCCTGTCCTGGAGGCGACTTAGTCGCGTTGTAAGTTTCTCCAAGTCACGCTGAAGTCGCCTTGCAAAGTCGCGTTGTAAGTCGGGTTGCCCCTGTGTGAACCAGCACTCAAGGTTTGCATTCTATGCATTAAGATGAAAAACCTTCACCCCAGAGCCCCCCTTTTACTTACCTGAACCCGATAATTCCAGCGATGGGGACGAGCACAGCAGCTCCAGCCGCTGTCTTGCGTCCTCATTGGATAGATTTATAGCAGCTACAGCCATTGTCTCCCCCGCTACTGTCAATCAAATCCAATGACGTAGGAGGCGGAGGGGCGGTGCCGAGTCCTGCTGTCTGGGTCAATGGATGCCACAGCAGCAATCAAAAGCGCATCCACACAAGTGCCCCCTTGGAAAGCGGCTCTCAGTGGGCGCATTAAAGAGGAGGAGCCAGGAGCGCTGCTGAGGGACCCCAGAAGAGTGTAAACCCTTACATAGAGGAGGTAAGTATGACAAAAAAAAAACTTTACAATCACTTTAATGCACAGAATGCACCTTCTTTAAATTTTGGTTATGCCAAAATAAAAAAAATTCCACAATGATGGTTACTGTATCTTTACGCAGCCGCCATGGGGTGTTCCCACTGTGACTATTACAATCTTACTCCTGAAGGGATGGTGGGGGCTCTTCATAATGCTGTGCATAATTGGCAACTCAGCGTAGAGGTTACACCAAAGGATGAGATGGAACTCTGCGTACAAGTTGCGCCAGCGGAGCCCCCCGAGAGATATGAACTTGGCGTAGATGTTGGGCCAGTGACTCCCTATAGGGATAGGAACTAAGCGTAGAGATTAATCTAGTGGGAGCTCCTGAAAGAAAGGAACTCGGTGTAGAGGTTGCGCCAGTGGTGCCCCGGCGATATAGGACCTTGATGTAGAGGTTGCACCAGTGGTGCCCCAGAGAGGTAGGAACCCAGCATAGAGGTTGAACCAGTGGTGCCCCAGAGAGGTAGGAACCTAGCATAGGGCTTGCACTAGTGGAGCCCCAGAAAGAAAGGAACTCGGTGTAGAGGTTGCGCCAGTGGTCCCCCGGAGAGGTAGGAACTCGGTGTAGAAGTTGCACCAGTGGTGCCCCAGAGAGGTAGGAACTAGGGCTGGGCGATTTTCCCCCCCAAAAAAATCTGCGATTTTTTTTTTTTTTTTTTTTTTTTTTTTTTTTTATTAAAAAAAACTCGATTTACGATTAGATTTTTTATTATTATATTAAAGTGCATCAACAAACAAAATTGCAAAGGCAAACCCTTTCTCTAACTGCAAAGTCAGTGTGCAACAAAGATTGTTAAACATCCAAATTATTAATACTGTATTTGGATTTAGCTAATAAAACAACAAAAATTCCTGAGGTTACTCTTAGTTGAATTGAACTGTGCCCGTGCCTCACTGTGCCCGTGCCTGATGCAGATTTTCGTGGGTTACGGATTTTACTGCTACACCGGCGGCCATTCCAGTATTCAAAAGCCGCGCCTCCTCCTCGTCTGTGATAGGCGGAACACTCAATTTCCCAGCATTCAGTGTTCTGCCTATCACGGACATCTGCTCATCCTCATAACCAAGACGAGGATGTCCGTGATGGGCTGAACACTGCCTGCTGTGAAATTGAGTGTGTTCCGCCTATCACAGACGACGAGGACTCAGGAGGTGCGGCTTTTGAACACTGCAATGGCCGCCGTCTGTCTGCATGACACGCTGATCAGGTAGGCATACGGCGGCTTGCGGTTAGTGTTGCATTACATCTACTTGCGGCGAGTAGAATTAATTTTCCCAGTGCCATTCCAGATACGCCCCTTGCAGCCCTGCTACGGAAACTCTGAAGGAAAAAAAAAAATTGATTTTCTTCAAATCTGAATCGATTTGAACTCAAAACTCGATTCAAGATTAAAATCGATTTTTTTCCCAGCCCTAGTTAGGAACCCAGCGTAGAGGTGGTGCCCTAGAGAGGTAGGAACTTGGTGTAGAGGTTGCACCAGTGGTGCCCCAGAGAGGTAGGAACCTAGCATAGGGCTTGCACCAGTGGTGCCCCAAAGAGGTAGGTACTTGGTGTAGAGGTTGTGTCAATCGTACCCCAGAGAGGTAGGAACTCGGTGTAGAGGTTGCAGCAGTGAAGCCCCAGAAAGATAGGAACCCAGCATAGGGCTTGCACCAGTGGTGCCCTAGAGAGGTAGGAACCTAGCATAGGGCTTGCACCAGTGGAGCCCCAGAAAGAAAGGACCTCGGTGTAGAGGTTGTGCCAGTGGTGCCCTAGAGAGGTAGGAACCTTGCATAGGGCTTGCACCAGTGGTGCCTTAGAGAGGTAGAAACTTGGTGTAGAGGTTGCGCCAATAGTGCCCCAGAGAGGTAGGAACTCGGTGTAGAGGTTGCACCGGTGATGCCTTTAGAGAGGTAGAAACTTGGTGTAGAGGTTGCACCAATAGTGCCCCAGAAAGATAGGAAACCAGCATAGGGCTTGCACCAGTGGTTCCCCAGAGAGGTAGGTACTTGGTGTAGAGGTTGCGCCAATAGTGCCCCAGAGAGGTAGGAACTCGGTGTAGAGGTTGCACCAGTGGAGCCCCAGAAAGATAGGAACCCAGTGTAGAGGTTGCACCAGTGATGCCTTTAGAGAGGTAGAAACTTGGTGTAGAGGTTGCACCAATAGTGCCCCAGAAATATAGGCACCCAGCCTAGGGCTTGCATCAGTGGTTCCCCAGAGAGGTAGGTACTTGGTGTAGAGGTTGCGCCAGTAGTGCCTCAGAGAGGTAGGAACTCGGTGTAGAGGTTTTGTTTGTAGCAATTTTATATTCCGCAATAATGAACGATTAAGCTCACTAATTCTAACGACCTCCCTTTGTGTTTTTCCCTACAGGTGACCTCTCAAAATTCGGCCGAGCAGACGCCTCCTCCCCCGCCCCGGCAACGACGCTGGCGCAGCCTCAGCAGAGCCAGACTCAAGGCCACCACACCACACAGCAAACATTCCTAAACCCCGCCCTGCCTCCGGGATACAGCTACACCAGTCTTCCCTACTACACCGGGGTACCGGGTCTACCCAGCACTTTCCAGTACGGCCCCGTGTTCCCAGTGAGTGCGCACTATCGTTGACACCCTTAAATAAAAATTAAAAAAATTAAAAAAATTAAAAAAAAAACCCTATAAAACGTTTTGCTCTGGGGGAAGTGGGCGGCACTGGACAAAACCAAGAAAAAAAAAACCCAAATTAAATGGCACCTTAAATATCCGACCCCTCGACAATCTAAAGTTTGACTTCTCCTGCCCCCCACCCCCTTTGCGCTGTCGGATAGCCTTGAGGATGCATGTTTAAAGGGGGTCCCGTGACGCGACGAGATGGCATGAATTTCGAAAATAAAAGCTGACGCCCTCCCAGCCTTTGATTGGCATGCGTTTACCCCTCCCCCGAAAGGGCAATGTGGGCTGGGCGTCACTCCCCCCCCCCCCCCCTCACCGGTGTACCGATGACGCCCCCCAATGACTGTTCAGTTTACCAATCGTGTTTGGACCCTAGACGGTCTAGGTTTTTAAAGGGAATCTGTACGCGCTTTCTTTTACTGTAAGGTTTGTGCCGCTTGTAGTGTTTATTCATTGAGGACTCCCCCCCCCCCCCCAGTATTCATTCATACCTTTGCTGTGTCCCCCCTTCCTGTTCTATATTATATTAGGTGTGTCCTCACCTTGTGCCAAAATTCCCCCTTCCATTCAATGAAAGACACAGCAAAACATGACGGAAGGGTTTGGTGTCGCCATCTACAGGCGCAGGATAGTAGGTGCAATTAAAGTAAATGTGCAATGGGGGGGGGGGGGGGGTTACCTAGCATCATAGGATTTAGGACCTGTACATTTTTTTTTTTTTCTTTTTCTTTTGCAATTTTTTTTTTTTTTTTTCGGGAACTGTCTTTAATCAATTGCAGTGCTGGGTAACAGGCCGGATATCATAGATTTGATGTCTTTTTTTTCTGTACCCCTCAACAGGTCCCTTATACTCCGTTTCTTCTTCCTTCTGGTTGGTGCAACCAGACACAAAAAGAGAAATGGCGCCCAATCGCGTTTCCTCTGTAGTTTCTTGAAGGAGGACGGTGGTGGTTGGGTGGGTACAAGTACACAGCTCCTGGTCGCGACCCTTCCCAACAGCCATTGATTGGCAGGAACACCTGAGCACCGCCCACCACAATGAGAATGTCCACGGTATGATGGGAAATGTAGTTCCGATTCCCCATAAAGGAAAAGCATCCCCACATCTCCTGGTCGTGACCCTGCCCACAGCCATTGATTGGCTGGGACGCCTGAGCTCCGCCCACCACATTGTAAATTTCCACAGTATGATGAGAAACGTAGTCCCGACTCCCCTTAGGAAATGCATCCCCACAGCTACTGGTCTTGACCCTTCCCACAGCCTTTGATTGGTAGGAACACCTCATCTCCGCCCCCCACAGCCATTGATTGGCTGGGATACCTGAGCTCCTCCCACCACATTATGAATTTCCACAGTATGATGAGAAACATAATCCCGATTCCCCTTAGGAAATACATCGCCACTGCTACTGGTCGTGACCCTTCCACAGCCATTGATTGGTAGGAACACCTTAGCTCCACCCACCACAACCATTGATTGGCTGGGATGCCTGAGCTCCGCCCACCACATTATGAATTTCCACAGTATGATGAGAAACAGTCTTGATTCCCCTTAGGAAATGCATCCCCACAGCTCCTGGTCGTGACTCTTCCTTCCAACAGCCATTGATTGGTAGGAACACCACAGCCCTGCCCACCACAGCCATTGATTGGCTGGGATGCATGAGCTCTACCCACCACATTGTGAATTTCCACAGTATAATGGGAAACGTAGGCCCACCAGAGCCATTGATTGGCTGGGACACCTGAGCTCCGCCCACCACATTGTAAATTTCCACAGTATTATGGGAAACGTAGACCCGATGCTCCTTAGGAAATGCATCCCCACAGCTCCTGGTCGTGACCCTTCCCACAGCCATTGATTGGTAGGAACACCTTAGCTCCACCCACCACAGCCATTGATTGGCTGGGACACCTGAGTTCCGCCCACCACATTGTGAGTTTCCACAGTATGATGAGAAGCGTAGTCCCGATTCCCCATAGGAAATGCATCCCCACGGCTCCTGGTCGTGACCCTTCCCACAGCCATTGATTGGTAGGAACACACTTGGCCCCGCCCACCACATTGTGAATTTTCACAGTATGATGGGAAATGTAGCTCCAATTCCCCATAGGGACAACATCCCCATAGCCATTGACTGGCAGAAACACCTGGGCTCCGCCCACCACAATAAAAAGTTCTGCAATACGATGGGAAATGTAGTCCCAATTCCCTATAGGAAACATCCCCACAGCTCCTGGTCGTGTCCCTGCCCACAGCCATTGATTGGCAGGACCACCTGAGCTCCGCCCACAACATTGTGAATTTTCACAGTATGATGGCAAATGTAGTCCCAATTTCCCCATAGAAAACGCATCCCCAAATCTGGTCGTAACCCTGCCCACCGGCATTGATTGGCAAGAAACATGTGAATACCCACACTATGATGGGAAATGTAGTTCTGATTCCCCTTATGGAACACACACATCCTTGTGACATGCACTGTGCTCCCCCCCCCCCCAGATCCTCTCCCAGCACCCCCCGGGCAAAGTACATATCAACAAACTAAGGTATTTGTTTTAAAAAAAAAAAAAAAAAGTGTAAAGGCATTTTAATGGGGAAATGGAGATAAATCTGTACTAGATCATGGAGTTCAGTTTTAAATTCGGAAAACGGTCCTAAGGAGAACCTGTCACCGACCAATACAGATATCAGATGCAATGGCTCCCAAAGTTGTATGTTGCAACCTACTCGTGCATTGCCATTTTTACTCGCTAGCCCCTGCCTCCCAAATAAAATGCTACACTAAAAAGAGAAAAAAAAAACAACCTAGTGACACCTGTAACTGCGAGAGAGGAAAAAAAACAACCTAGTGACACCTGTAACTGCCCACTGAGCCCATTACCTAGCAGTCAGAGATAATTAGTGGTCAGGCGCACACATTCCTGTACGGTTATAACACAACACTGTGGGGGTCATCGTTGTTAAAGCCCGCTAAGTCTATATGTGTAGGAGTCGCAAGGAACTAAAAAATGAGGAGGTTTGGACCTGCAGGCTTCCTTATTTGCCACTTTTCCTGGGAGAGAACACGGAGGTTGGAGGTGCTGGGGGGTGAGATGAGAGGTGACGGAGGACAGCCACTGTCCTGCTGCTGCAGATGAGGAGCCATCATCTTGGTCAGGTCCCGAGAAGGTTGAGGGAGGAGGAGGAGTAGAAGAACAAATCGGCCATCAGATGAGGATTGCTCGGGATAACGTTGATGGCCTTGTCATCATGATGGCCAATCGGTGGATGTAAACCAGGTCAAGAGAGCAATATTGCCAACCATAGACTAGAGGAGGATGGAAGAGCCTGTTACCCCAGCTGCAGTTTGGCCTTAAATGCGGCCATCAAAGGCTGTAGTACCAACTTGGAACGTCAGCGCTCTTCTCAAAACATTGTTCAGACGTCACACATCTTAGGCCATTCGTTATGAAGGTGATGAGGAGCTTTCGAGACTCTGCAGCAAGAAAGCACTTGGTCCTGGTGCTGGACTTTCTGCAGAAACCTTCATCGAACGTTTCCTCGCCAGCATTAGACCATGTGAAAGAAATGAAGTGATGTCAGTGAACCGTTCCTGCAGATGCAGCTCTAACCCTGGAAGCTTTGCATGCCTGGAGAAAGCAGCATCTGATCCTCTGAGCTTACACTGCAGCTTCTGGTGCTCTCGCCTAGGTGAGTCCTTGGATTTTTCTGGTGGTGGATCCTGGGTGTAAGCCATGGATTCCAAGTCCCGCTCATTTTGCAGGAGTACGTTTTTTTTTTTTACCAGATTTGGGATCCTGAAACTGTTTTTCCAGGATCCTGGGAAAAGACCCAGTGAAGTCGAGCGCACCAGAAGCTTCAGTGTTGGGTGAGATTTTTTTTTTTTTTTTACTATATTCTGATGTTATATATATATATATATATATATATATATATATATATATATATATATATATATATTTTTTATTATTATTATTGTAGCATCTTTTTTTTTTTTTATTCGGTGAATGCAGGGCCTAGCTAGTCACTTTAACGAGCCAGGGAGCATGCGTAAGTTCCGGTGTTTAGGCCTTGTTCACAAGGGGTGTTCTACCGCGTGTGTGCGAGAACTGTGATTACCCGTGTTCTGTGCATCCCAGCACTGGCTCCACATTTTGACATCCGTGTGGGTGCAGGTGTCCCCGAACTCACACCGCGACCTGTATTGAAAAGCTTGGAGAAGCCAGCTCTGAAGCACCAAGGTCCTCGCTCCTCCAGTGATCCACGCTAAAGTGGGGGGCCTGCATCTCAGGTACCCACTTAGAAGTTGCGTGTGTCAATGTTGGGAGCGCCACTCTCGGCAGCCCAAGCTCAGACGGAAGTGAAGACGGCCTCCCAGGCCGTGGCACTGATGTGTTTCAACCCGACCACCAGAGCCTAGCCCTATATCTAGGACTAAGCTCCAAGGGGCTGGGCGAAATGTGTCAACGAGAGGGGCCTGGGGAAGAGCCAAGACTAAGGCAGCTCTTCACTTAGATTTGAAATCGGGCTCTTGCCAGTGTGGCGCTCCCACATTATTTACACATGCTACTTCTGGGTGACAACCTGAGACGCCAGCCCCCACTTTATTAAACAAAATATGTATCATCACAGAGCGGTACTGTGGATACTCCGTAAAGTCGCACCCACTTTTATAGTGTGGATCACTGGACCAGGGACCTGAGTGCTTTTTAGAGCGGCGCTCCAGGCTTTTCAAGACGGGTGGCGGTGTACATTCTGGGCAACACACCTGCAACCACATCGATGTCAAATTTGGAGCAGCAGCTGAACCATCGCAGCCCGCTGCGTCCGGGTTGACTGCATGGGGGATGCACAGAACACCTGCACATCCCTGTGCGGGGTAAACAGCCTTTACAGGGGGGTCTACGCTGTGGCCTCAGCCTTGGCTCCTCCCAGGCCACTGCACGGACGCCTTTCATCCTGGAGCTTAGTTATAGATATATGTCTAGGGTTTGGTGGGGGGACGAAACGTGTCGGAGGGGGCATGACCGGGGAGGAACCAAGGCTGAGGCTGCTCTTTGCTTTCATCTGAGCTCAGGCTTTTGCGAGTGCGGTGCTCCCACATTATTTATTCCCTGTCTGTCTGCACCCACACAAGTCAAACTGGGAGCCGCGGCTTCTGTGTCCCCAAAAGACATCAATGGGGGACTGCCTACACAGGAATGCATGCAACACCTGTGCACTGCCCTCGCACGGGCTTACGTTGTAGTGTACACACCCCCCCCATGTGAATGTCTTACTTTCAGGCGCACTTTCGACCTGACTCCTGAATTTTGTCTAGCCCCATGTTAACTGCTGCTTATTAACGTCCGAAAGTTGAAACGCGTAGCCAACCACCCCTGTGACCATCATGACCACAAATTATTTTTCGAATTCATTTTTTTTTTATTATCCCAACTTTGGACTGACTTTTTCCTGTAGTTGAAAGATTCCCTTTAAAAACCAAAACCGTTGACTCCGCCCCGGGCTGCATCTGACCATCGCAGACTGTTTCGAAAAATCACGTTATTACCGCTAATGTTTTTTTTTTTTTTTTGCACCTGAAAATTTCTGACATTGATCTCTGTGTTCTCTTGTGCTGTAACTGTTATTTTTCTTTTTTTTTTGGTTAAAAAAAAAAAACATTTTTCTTTCTTTTTTTTTTTTCCTGATTTGTAAATATCTCCATACTTAATAAAAGTATTTTCAATAAACTGTCCGATTGGCCGCCCTCCTTATTGCTTTTGGGGAACTGGGGGAGGGGGGATGGGGGGGGGTCCTGGTTTTGGGGATTCTGTAGTTTGTTACTCTTGAACGGGAATATATATATATAAAAAAAAAGTACAACTTTAGGAATTTATTTTTCTTATGTTTATAGAAAGCATCTTTTTATTTTATTATTTGGGCGGGGGGGGGGGGGGTTGACAGAAATTTGGGGTTTTTGCTCTTGCTTTATGCCATTTGTTGGGTAACAAGGGTCACTGAACGGGGTGCTAAAAAAATTATTTTGCAAGTGAGGCCCCCTGAGACTTGCCTCTAACCTCCCTGTATACCACTTAGAGGTACCCCGCGGGCGTGCTGGCAACTGAGACTTTCCAGTATGTTGGCGATCCATCCCAGGTACGTCCCAGAATCCTCCTCTTGTTTTTTCCGATGTGAGAAAATTAAAGCCTGCCTTCTGTGTGTCTGGCACCTATTTCCTGGGGCACAAGGCTCGTTTTTTTGGGGGGTTTGTCTGGGGCGCACCCTCTACCCGTCCCCCTGGTGTAGGTCCTGCCTGTGCTTTGCCTCCTTACCTTGCAGCAGCGCCATTTTTAAGCTTGCCCGATGATTCAACGTGGCTGCGGCTTTACCGAGAAAAAAAAAAAAACTGATCACCAACAGGGGCATGCCGAATTGACATCTGCTCTCATTTTGGCTTCAAAGAATAACCCAACATCGGCTCTTGTTTATTAAATGGCAGCTGACTAAAAAAAACTTGGTCTCCTCCTTACCAGGCTAAGTATTATGGGGGCGGGGGGTGGTTAAAGGGGGGCGCTGTGTGTTTTTAGGGCAGGATAGAGTCTCAAAGTCTCGCCTGGCTGCAAAAATAATACAGACACTTGCCTGCCCTTGTTTGTGACCTGCCGCTAGGGCGGAGCTAGAGAGCCCTGGCCTCACGAGTCCTCTTGTCCCCTTTTTTCTTTCCCTGCAGGTGGCGCCTACCACGTCGAAGCAGCACGGGGTGAATGTTGGGGTCAATACTTCGGCTGCCGCCTTCCAGCAAGCGGCCAGCTACGGCTCTCATGCTTACAACACCGGTAAGACAGATTACCAAGATGCTATCACTTTTGTCGGTTCCCATTTGACCCCTTTTCACCCTCCCCTGTAGCTGTAAATGCCATCCTACCCCCCCCCCCCTCTCCTAACTCTGCCCTGCAGCAGAGCGTCTGCCCCAGCTGATGGTCCGAGCAGCAGAAGGTCACTAGCTGTGCAGAGGCAGAGTCCTAAGTTGGGGGCAGCCTGAGAGATGATTGAGGAATCCTGTTTCTGTAGATGTCGAGTGAGTTGCGCTGCTTGAATCGTTCGTTGTGTTGGAAGCAGTGAGAGTGTGGACCTCGATCTCACGCGCGTTGAGTGCCTGCTTGTCACTTGGGTGCAATGACCTCGTGAGGTCGTTCTGTCTGTCTTGCCGGCGTGTCCCCTGGTGGCCGTTGCTGGGTCTGTGTGTCGGTGAACGGGTGGGGGGCTCCGTTCCTTGCTGAGAGCTCTGTCTGTTTACAGGCTTTGAGGACTTGGGCCAGGTGTCCAGCGTGGGGGATTTCTGTAAGGGTACATTTAGTGGGGCTTCTGCTGCTTGCACCAATGAACCAGTCGCTGGTAAGTGCTCTCTCTGCTTCCAGCTTTGTTTTTCCTTTGTCTTATCCTGTAGCCAGGACCCTCCTCCTGTCTTGTTCAGAGCCCTCCTGAGACTGCCTGCCCTCTTCCCTCCCGAGCCTGACTGACTGCCTCCCTCCCTCCCCCGAGCCTGACTGACTGCCTCCCTCCCTCCCCCGAGCCTGACTGCCTCCCTCCCTCCCCCGAGCCTGACTCCCTCCCTCCCTCCCCCGAGCCTGACTGCCTCCCTCCCTCCCCCGAGCCTGACTGCCTCCCTCCCTCCCCCGAGCCTGACTGCCTCCCTCCCTCCCCCGAGCCTGACTGCCTCCCTCCCTCCCCCGAGCCTGACTGCCTCCCTCCCTCCCCCGAGCCTGACTGCCTCCCTCCCTCCCCCGAGCCTGACTGCCTCCCTTCCTCCCCCGAGCCTGACTGCCTCCCCCGAGCCTGACTGCCTCCCTCCCTCCCCCGAGCCTGACTGCCTCCCTCCCTCCCTCCCCCGAGCCTGACTGCCTGCCTCCCTCCCCCGAGCCTGCCTCCCTCCCTCCCTCCCCCGAGCCTGCCTCCCTCCCTCCCTCCCCCGAGCCTGACTGCCTGCCTCCCCCGAGCCTGACTGCCTGCCTCCCCCGAGCCTGACTGCCTGCCTCCCCCGAGCCTGACTGCCTGCCTCCCCCGAGCCTGACTGCCTGCCTCCCCCGAGCCTGACTGCCTGCCTCCCCCGAGCCTGACTGCCTGCCTCCCCCGAGCCTGACTGCCTGCCTCCCCCGAGCCTGACTGCCTGCCTCCCCCGAGCCTGACTGCCTGCCTCCCCCGAGCCTGACTGCCTGCCTCCCCCGAGCCTGACTGCCTGCCTCCCCCGAGCCTGACTGCCTGCCTCCCCCGAGCCTGACTGCCTGCCTCCCCCGAGCCTGACTGCCTGCCTCCCCCGAGCCTGACTGCCTGCCTCCCCCGAGCCTGACTGCCTGCCTCCCCCGAGCCTGACTGCCTCCCTCCCCCCCTCCCTCGAGCCTGACTGCCTCCCTCCCCCCCTCCCTCGAGCCTGACTGCCTCCCTCCCCCCCTCCCTCGAGCCTGACTGCCTCCCTCCCCCCCTCCCTCGAGCCTGACTGCCTCCCTCCCCCCCCTCCCTCGAGCCTGACTGCCTCCCTCCCCCCCTCCCTCGAGCCTGACTGCCTCCCTCCCCCCCTCCCTCGAGCCTGACTGCCTCCCTCCCCCCCTCCCTCGAGCCTGACTGCCTCCCTCCCCCCCTCCCTCGAGCCTGACTGCCTCCCTCCCCCCCTCCCTCGAGCCTGACTGCCTCCCTCCCCCCCTCCCTCGAGCCTGACTGCCTCCCTCCCTCCCTCCCTCGAGCCTGACTGCCTCCCTCCCTCCCTCCCTCGAGCCTGACTGCCTCCCTCCCTCCCTCGAGCCTGACTGCCTCCCTCCCTCCCTCGAGCCTGACTGCCTCCCTCCCTCCCTCGAGCCTGACTGCCTCCCTCCCTCCCTCGAGCCTGACTGCCTCCCTCCCTCCCTCCCTCGAGCCTGACTGCCTCCCTCCCTCCCTCCCTCGAGCCTGACTGCCTCCCTCCCTCGAGCCTGACTGCCTCCCTCGAGCCTGACTGCCTCCCTCGAGCCTGACTGCCTCCCTCGAGCCTGACTGCCTCCCTCGAGCCTGACTGCCTCCCTCGAGCCTGACTGCCTCCCTCGAGCCTGACTGCCTCCCTCGAGCCTGACTGCCTCCCTCCCTCCCTCGAGCCTCCCTCCCTCCCTCGAGCCTCCCTCCCTCCCTCCCTCGAGCCTCCCTCCCTCCCTCCCTCCCTCCCTCCCTCGAGCCTCCCTCCCTCCCTCCCTCGAGCCTCCCTCCCTCCCTCGAGCCTCCCTCCCTCCCTCGAGCCTCCCTCCCTCCCTCGAGCCTCCCTCCCTCCCTCCCTCCCTCGAGCCTGCCTCCCTCCCTCCCTCGAGCCTCCCTCCCTCCCTCGAGCCTCCCTCCCTCGAGCCTCCCTCCCTCCCTCCCTCCCTCCCTCGAGCCTCCCTCCCTCCCTCCCTCCCTCGAGCCTCCCTCCCTCCCTCCCTCCCTCGAGCCTCCCTCCCTCCCTCCCTCCCTCCCTCGAGCCTCCCTCCCTCCCTCCCTCCCTCGAGCCTCCCTCCCTCCCTCCCTCCCTCCCTCCCTCCCTCCCTCGAGCCTCCCTCCCTCCCTCCCTCCCTCGAGCCTCCCTCCCTCCCTCCCTCCCTCCCTCCCTCGAGCCTCCCTCCCTCCCTCCCTCCCTCGAGCCTCCCTCCCTCCCTCGAGCCTCCCTCCCTCCCTCGAGCCTCCCTCGAGCCTCCCTCCCTCGAGCCTGACTGACTCCCTCCCTCGAGCCTCCCTCGAGCCTGACTGACTCCCTCCCTCCCTCGAGCCTGACTGACTCCCTCCCTCCCTCGAGCCTGACTGACTCCCTCCCTCCCTCGAGCCTGACTGACTCCCTCCCTCCCTCGAGCCTGACTGACTCCCTCCCTCCCTCGAGCCTGACTGCCTCCCTCCCTCCCTCCCTCGAGCCTGACTGACTCCCTCCCTCCCTCCCTCGAGCCTGACTGCCTCCCTCCCTCCCTCCCTCGAGCCTGACTGCCTCCCTCCCTCCCTCCCTCGAGCCTGACTGCCTCCCTCCCTCCCTCCCTCGAGCCTGACTGCCTCCCTCCCTCCCTCCCTCGAGCCTGACTGCCTCCCTCCCTCCCTCCCTCGAGCCTGACTGCCTCCCTCCCTCCCTCCCTCGAGCCTGACTGCCTCCCTCCCTCCCTCCCTCGAGCCTGACTGCCTCCCTCCCTCCCTCCCTCGAGCCTGACTGCCTCCCTCCCTCCCTCCCTCGAGCCTGACTGCCTCCCTCCCTCCCTCCCTCGAGCCTGACTGCCTCCCTCCCTCCCTCGAGCCTGACTGCCTCCCTCCCTCCCTCGAGCCTGACTGCCTCCCTCCCTCCCCCCTCCCTCCCTCGAGCCTCCCTCCCTCCCTCGAGCCTCCCTCCCTCCCTCGAGCCTCCCTCCCTCCCTCGAGCCTCCCTCCCTCCCTCGAGCCTCCCTCCCTCCCCCGAGCCTCCCTCCCCCGAGCCTGACTGCCTCCCTCCCTCCCCCGAGCCTGACTGCCTCCCTCCCTCCCCCGAGCCTGACTGCCTCCCTCCCTCCCCCGAGCCTCCCTCCCTCCCTCCCCCGAGCCTCCCTCCCTCCCTCCCTCGAGCCTCCCTCCCTCCCTCCCTCGAGCCTCCCTCCCTCCCTCCCTCGAGCCTCCCTCCCTCGAGCCTCCCTCCCTCCCTCCCTCGAGCCTCCCTCCCTCCCTCCCTCGAGCCTCCCTCCCTCGAGCCTCCCTCCCTCCCTCCCTCCCTCCCTCGAGCCTCCCTCCCTCCCTCCCTCGAGCCTGACTGACTCCCTCCCTCGAGCCTGACTCCCTCCCTCCCTCGAGCCTGACTCCCTCCCTCCCTCGAGCCTGACTCCCTCCCTCCCTCGAGCCTGACTGCCTCCCTCCCTCCCTCCCTCGAGCCTGACTGCCTCCCTCCCTCCCTCGAGCCTGACTGCCTCCCTCCCTCCCTCCCTCGAGCCTGACTGCCTCCCTCCCTCCCTCCCTCGAGCCTGACTGCCTCCCTCCCTCCCTCCCTCGAGCCTGACTGCCTCCCTCCCTCCCTCGAGCCTGACTGCCTCCCTCCCTCCCTCGAGCCTGACTGCCTCCCTCCCTCCCTCGAGCCTGACTGCCTCCCTCCCTCCCTCGAGCCTGACTGCCTCCCTCCCTCCCTCGAGCCTGACTGCCTCACTCCCTCCCTCCCTCGAGCCTGACTGCCTCACTCCCTCCCTCCCTCGAGCCTGACTGCCTCCCTCCCTCCCTCCCTCGAGCCTGACTGCCTCCCTCCCTCCCTCCCTCGAGCCTGACTGCCTCCCTCCCTCCCTCCCTCGAGCCTGACTGCCTCCCTCCCTCCCTCCCTCGAGCCTGCCTCCCTCCCTCCCTCCCTCGAGCCTGACTGCCTCCCTCCCTCCCTCGAGCCTGACTGCCTCCCTCCCTCCCTCGAGCCTGACTGCCTCCCTCCCTCCCTCGAGCCTGACTGCCTCCCTCCCTCCCTCGAGCCTGACTGCCTCCCTCCCTCCCTCGAGCCTGACTGCCTCCCTCCCTCCCTCGAGCCTGACTGCCTCCCTCCCTCCCTCGAGCCTGACTGCCTCCCTCCCTCCCTCGAGCCTGACTCCCTCCCTCCCTCGAGCCTGACTGCCTCCCTCCCTCCCTCGAGCCTGACTGCCTCCCTCCCTCCCTCGAGCCTGACTGCCTCCCTCCCTCCCTCGAGCCTGACTGCCTCCCTCCCTCCCTCGAGCCTGACTGCCTCCCTCCCTCCCTCGAGCCTGACTGCCTCCCTCCCTCCCTCGAGCCTGACTGCCTCCCTCCCTCCCTCGAGCCTGACTGCCTCCCTCCCTCCCTCGAGCCTGACTGCCTCCCTCCCTCCCTCGAGCCTGACTGCCTCCCTCCCTCCCTCGAGCCTGACTGCCTCCCTCCCTCCCTCCCTCGAGCCTGACTGCCTCCCTCCCTCCCTCCCTCGAGCCTGACTGCCTCCCTCCCTCCCTCCCTCGAGCCTGACTGCCTCCCTCCCTCCCTCCCTCGAGCCTGACTGCCTCCCTCCCTCCCTCCCTCGAGCCTGACTGCCTGCCTCCCTCCCTCCCTCGAGCCTGACTGCCTGCCTCCCTCCCTCCCTCGAGCCTGACTGCCTGCCTCCCTCCCTCCCTCGAGCCTGACTGCCTGCCTCCCTCTCTCCCTCGAGCCTGACTGCCTGCCTCCCTCCCTCCCTCGAGCCTGACTGCCTCCCTCCCTCCCTCGAGCCTGACTGCCTCCCTCCCTCCCTCGAGCCTGACTGCCTCCCTCCCTCCCTCGAGCCTGACTGCCTCCCTCCCTCCCTCGAGCCTGACTGCCTCCCTCCCTCCCTCGAGCCTGACTGCCTCCCTCCCTCCCTCGAGCCTGACTGCCTCCCTCCCTCCCTCGAGCCTGACTGCCTCCCTCCCTCCCTCGAGCCTGACTGCCTCCCTCCCTCCCTCCCTCGAGCCTGACTGCCTCCCTCCCTCCCTCCCTCGAGCCTGACTGCCTCCCTCCCTCCCTCGAGCCTGACTGCCTCCCTCCCTCGAGCCTGACTGCCTCCCTCCCTCCCTCCCTCCCTCCCTCCCTCGAGCCTCCCTCCCTCCCTCCCTCCCTCCCTCCCTCCCTCGAGCCTCCCTCCCTCCCTCGAGCCTCCCTCCCTCCCTCCCGCCTCCCTCCCTCGAGCCTCCCTCCCTCCCTCCCTCGAGCCTGACTGCCTCCCTCCCTCGAGCCTCCCTGCCTCCCTCGAGCCTCCCTGCCTCCCTCGAGCCTGACTGCCTCCCTCGAGCCTCCCTCCCTCCCTCGAGCCTCCCTCCCTCCCTCGAGCCTCCCTCCCTCCCTCGAGCCTCCCTCCCTCCCTCGAGCCTCCCTCCCTCCCTCCCTCGAGCCTCTCTCCCTCCCTCCCTCGAGCCTCTCTCCCTCCCTCCCTCGAGCCTCTCTCCCTCCCTCCCTCGAGCCTCTCTCCCTCCCTCCCTCGAGCCTCCCTCCCTCCCTCGAGCCTCCCTCCCTCGAGCCTGACTGACTCCCTCCCTCCCTCCCTCGAGCCTGACTGACTCCCTCCCTCCCTCCCTCGAGCCTGACTGACTCCCTCCCTCCCTCCCTCGAGCCTGACTGACTCCCTCCCTCCCTCGAGCCTGACTGACTCCCTCCCTCCCTCCCTCGAGCCTGACTGACTCCCTCCCTCCCTCGAGCCTGACTGCCTCCCTCCCTCGAGCCTGACTGCCTGCCTCCCTCCCTCCCCCGAGCCTGACTGCCTGCCTCCCTCCCTCCCCCGAGCCTGACTGCCTGCCTCCCTCCCTCCCCCGAGCCTGACTGCCTGCCTCCCCCGAGCCTGACTGCCTGCCTCCCTCCCTCCCCCGAGCCTGACTGCCTGCCTCCCTCCCTCCCCCGAGCCTGACTGCCTGCCTCCCTCCCTCCCCCGAGCCTGACTGCCTGCCTCCCTCCCTCCCCCGAGCCTGACTGCCTGCCTCCCTCCCTCCCCCGAGCCTGACTGCCTGCCTCCCTCCCTCCCCCGAGCCTGACTGCCTGCCTCCCTCCCTCCCCCGAGCCTGGCTGCCTCCCTCCCTCTCTCTCGGCTCCCGAGCCTGGCTGCCTCCCTCCCTCTCTCTCGGCTCCCGAGCCTGGCTGCCTCCCTCCCTCTCTCTCGGCTCCCGAGCCTGGCTGCCTCCCTCCCTCTCTCTCGGCTCCCGAGCCTGGCTGCCTCCCTCCCTCTCTCTCGGCTCCCGAGCCTGGCTGCCTCCCTCCCTCTCTCTCGGCTCCCGAGCCTGGCTGCCTCCCTCCCTCTCTCTCGGCTCCCGAGCCTGGCTGCCTCCCTCCCTCTCTCTCGGCTCCCGAGCCTGGCTGCCTCCCTCCCTCTCTCTCGGCTCCCGAGCCTGGCTGCCTCCCTCCCTCTCTCTCGGCTCCCGAGCCTGGCTGCCTCCCTCCCTCTCTCTCGGCTCCCGAGCCTGGCTGCCTCCCTCCCTCCCTCTCTCTCGGCTCCCGAGCCTGGCTGCCTCCCTCCCTCCCTCTCTCTCGGCTCCCGAGCCTGGCTGCCTCCCTCCCTCCCTCTCTCTCGGCTCCCGAGCCTGGCTGCCTCCCTCCCTCCCTCTCTCTCGGCTCCCGAGCCTGGCTGCCTCCCTCCCTCCCTCTCGGCTCCCGAGCCTGGCTGCCTCCCTCCCTCTCTCTCGGCTCCCGAGCCTGGCTGCCTCCCTCCCTCTCTCTCGGCTCCCGAGCCTGCCTCCCTCCCTCTCTCTCGGCTCCCGAGCCTGGCTGCCTCCCTCTCTCTCGGCTCCCGAGCCTGGCTGCCTCCCTCTCTCTCGGCTCCCGAGCCTGGCTGCCTCCCTCTCTCTCGGCTCCCGAGCCTGGCTGCCTCCCTCCCTCTCTCTCGGCTCCCGAGCCTGGCTGCCTCCCTCCCTCTCTCTCTGCTCCCGAGCCTGACTGCCTCCCTCCCTCTGAATAGTTTTTCTTTCTGCAACTTCAGTACTTTGGCTGTTGTGAAACTACAAGTACCATGAGGCATTGCAAAACTTGACAAGCCGACAGGCATGACTCCCAAGACCAGAGGAAATCCGTTATCATTGAATGAGACACTAGTGTAGTCGGGAGCGCTGCAGTATGAGTTGGCAGGACAGCACTGGCAACCTGTGTACCTTACACTCCAATGTGCTAAAACGCTTTAACCTTTATTCTCCTCCAGCAGGGGTCTCCAAACTTTTTCTTCCCTGGAAGCTTTAAATGGGCTGGACTCTGCCCAGTGGGATTATAAAATGCCCTGGTGTCCGTGAGAGTAAACCGTGCCCCATCATTGGTTTTAGTTGGAGTAGTGTCTCCTTGTTGGTATTCAAAGTAGGAAGGCTGCCCTGTTTTTGGTATCAGTGGGAGGAATTGGCGCCCCATCATTGGTGCCAGTGAGCGTAAACAGCGCCCCATCATTAGTTTTAATGGGTACAGTAGTGCCCCTTTGTTGTTCACAGTAGGAATAGTGCCCTATCTTTGGTATCCGTGGGAGCAATGGTGCCCCATCATTGGTGTCAGTGGAAGGAATGGAGCTCCATCATTGGTGTCAGTGGGAGGAATAGTGCCCCATCGGTGGGAGAAAAAGTGCCCCATCATTGGTGTCAGTGGGAGGAATGGAGCTCCATCATTGGTGTCAGTGGGAGGAATAGTGCCCCATCAGTGGGAGAAAAAGTGCCCCATCATTGGTGTCAGTGGGAGGAATAGTGCCCCATCATTGGTGTCAGTGGGAGGAATAGTGCCCCATCATTGGTGTCAGTGGCAGGAATAGTGTCCCATCATTGGTGTCAGTGGCAGGAATAGTGTCCCATCATTGGTGTCAGTGGCAGGAATAGTGTCCCATCATTGGTGTCAGTGGCAGGAATAGTGCCCCATCATTGGTGTCAGTGGGAAGGAATAGTGTCCCGTCAGTGGGAAGGAATAGTGTCCCCTGATTGGTGTCAGGGGAGGAATAGTGTCCCCTGATTGGTGTCAGTGGGGGGGAATAGTGCCCCCTGATTGGTGTCAGTGGGGGGGAATAGTGCCCCATCATTGGTGTTACTGGGGGGAATAGTGTCCCATCATTGGTGTTACTGGGAGGAATAATGTCCCATCATTGGTGTCAGTGGGAGGAATAATGTCCCATCATTGGTGTCAGTGGGAGGAATAATGTCCCATCATTGGTGTCAGTGGAGGACATGGTACCCTAAGGGCCAGATAAAGACAAGCAAAGGGCCCCATCCGGCCCCCAGTCCGCAGTTTGGAGACCACTGTCCTGTAGAACTGGCATACAAATTTTTCCAAACTACAACCCATTACATCTATCTGTACGCTGTGGTTTCTTTGCAGGTGTGTCTGTCACCTCCAGTAATACTGGTGTCCCTGATATATCCGGCTCTGTCTATTCCAAGACGCAGGTAGGTAGTTATGTGCTGTCTGTTCATGTTTGCATGTTCATACAAAGTATATGGGAAGCTGCTACCAGTCACCACTAGAGGGCAGGATCCCCCCCCCCAGCCTGTACTTGGGACATCATTGACGACCTCCTAAGATTATTAAGTCCGTTAGCCGCCCCCCCTCCCCCATAGTGGATTCTATGTACTGATGTTGACCCGTTCCGTTTTTTGTTTTTTTTGGTCTTTAGCAGCAATCGTTTGAGAAGCAGGCTTTCCACACCGCCACCCCCGGCCACTTCCTTCAACCTGCCCTCGGCGCTGGGAACCGGAGGTCCCATCAACCCGGCTACAGCCGCTGCCTACCCCCCGGCTCCATTCATGCACATCCTGGCACCGCATCAACAACCTCACTCCCAGATCCTCCACCACCACCTCCAGCAAGACGCTCAGGTAAGCACGTCCAGAAAACACTGGCTGGTTCATCTAGGGGCAGCGATGGCGAAACTCGGCACCCCCCCAGATGTTATGGAACTACATTTCCCATGATGCTCCACTACACTGCAGAGTGCGAGAGGATCATGGGAAATGTAGTTCCAAAACATCTGGGGTTGTCCCGAGGTTCCCCGTCGCTGGTCTCGGGACTGAGACTTGTGTATGAAGCGTACTTCACTGTTCCGGGCATGGTATGGTCGCTCTTCAGTTCTGTACAGTGGAGCCCCCTGGGGGGGGGGTCACATGGGTTGCCATATTAATAGGGGGGTGGGGATCTTTGTAGTGATCCAATCCCTATACGCCCCTAGAGTACAGCGGGCGTTCCTATTCATCTGTATCCGAGAATGTAAAAGTTTGGCAACGTTCCGCCAGAAATCCAGGGAGCTCCGAAGTTCCTGTACTGAGCGGACAACTCTGCCTCTGCTACATGGAAATCCCAGGCGGCCCCGACCCGGTTCTCCCCCCTGCTGAACTACAGAACACCATCTCATCTCCAATTTGTGAGGTTCCCCCTCAGGATGATACCAGGCCCTTATCCGAGCACGCAGCCCGGCAGGTCAGGAAAGGGGGGCAAGCGAGCGCCCCTCCCCCCCCCACTAGACCATACCAAGCCACATGCCCTCAACATGGGGGTTTGGGGCAGGGGGGGCACTGCGCCCCCCAATCCAAAGCACTTTGTCCCCATGTTGATGAGGAGGCAAGGGCCTCTTCCTGACAACCCTGGCCGTTGGTTGTCGGGGTCTGCGGGCGGGGGGCTTATCGGAATCCGGGAGTCCCCAGATCCCGGCCCCCCACCCTATGTGAATGAGTATGGGGTACATAGTACCCCTACCCATTCACCTGGGGGGAAAAAAGTGCAAATAAAAAAAACACACTAGACAGGTTTTTAAGGTAATTTATTGGGCAGCTCCGGGGGTCGTCTTCCGACTTCGGGGGTCTTCCGACTTCGGGGGTCTTCCGACTTCGGGGGTCTTCCGACTTCGGGGGTCTTCTTCCAAAGGGTCTTCTTCCACCTTCGGGGGTCTTCTTCCGCCTTCGGGGGTCTTCTTCCGCCTTCAGGGGTCGTCTTTCGACTTCTCTGCTTTCTTCTCCGGCTCTTCCGCCGGGCTCCTCCGCTATCTTCTGCTCTTTTGCTAGCGTTGGCCCGGACTTCTTTCGTCTTCTCTTTTTCCGATGTTGACACGGCGCTCTCTCCCGCTGTAATGCCCTGTGCGTGGTGCGCAACGACTTATATAGGCATGGGGCGAGGTCACAGGGTGTCACCCGGTGACCCCGCCCCCTTATAACGACACAGTCCTGGGGCATGATGGGACTGTGACGTCATAAGGGGCGGGGTGACATCACCCGGTGACCACTCCCCATGCCTATATAAGCCGTTGCGCACCGCCAACACGGCATTACAGCGGGAGAGAGCGTTGTGTCAACATCGGAAAAAGAGAAGAGGAAAGAAGACCGGGCCAACGCTAGCAAAAGAGCAGAAGATATCGGAGAGCGGGAGAAGAGAGCGGAGAAGTCGGTAGAAGACCCCCGGGGCTGCCTAATAATAAATTACTTTAAAAACCTGTCTAGGTTTTTTTTTTATTATTTACACTTTTTTCCCCCAGGTGAATGGGTAGGGGTATGATGTACCCCATACTCTTTCACATAGGGTGGGGGGGCCCCCTTATTAAAGGGGGCTCCCAGATTCCGATAAGCCCCCCGCCCGCAGACCCCGACAACCAACAGCCAGGGTTGTCGGGAAGAGGCCCTTGTCCTCATCAACATGGGGACAAGGTGCTTTTTGGGGGGGGCGCCCTGCCCCAAAGCACCAACCCCCCATGTTGAGGGCATGTGGCTTGGTATGGTCTAGGAGGGGGGGCGCTCGCTGCCCCCCCCCCTTTCCTGACCTGCCGGGCTGCATGCTCGGATAAGGGTCTGGTATGGATCCTGGGGGAACCTCCACACCATTTTTTTTTTTTTTTGGTGTGTGGGGGGGGGGGGGGGGGGTTTCCCCTTAAGATCCATACCAGACTGAAGGGTCTGGTATCGTCCTGGGGGAGGGGGGGAACCTCACGCAAATTTGTTTTTTAAAATTTTCGCGGGGTTCCTCTTCAAGGTTTCTCTGATCATCTTGATCCGACTTCTGGTGCGACCTCTATTCAAATCAATGGGCTCCCATAGGGAACCATTGATTTTGAATAGAGAAAGAAACGCAGAACGAGGCTTAACACCGCGTAAAATTGCGCTAAACCCCCCCTTTGCCGGCGTCTGGCGGAACGCGCTGGTCCTGTTTTTTTTTTTTTTTTGCAGCTTAAAAACGGCTATGCCATTTACAGCTCAAAAACGTCATGGTGGGCATGAGGCCTTGGGCTCATTTCACATATATAATTGGATGAGTTTTTAACCGCATCCAATTCGCAGAACATGTGACTCGGACCGGCTTGCAATGGAGCCGACTCGCACGTGTGGGGCAGTTTTTTTTTTTTTTAAAAAAGGGCCCTGTGTGATTTCAGGTGTTTTTTTTTTTTTTTTTTTTTTTTTTAGGTAAAAATTTGCACCTGAACTGGTGAACAGAACCGCACCGGTCTGCCGCACTGAAACCGCGGCCGCATCCCACTATGTGACCAAAAGTATTGGGACACCTGTCTTTACATGAACTTTAATGGCCTCCCAGTCATAATGAATTAGAGCGGAGACTGCAAGCCAGGCCTTCTCATCCAACATCAGCGCCTGACCTCACAAATGCTCTTTTGGAAGAATGGTCAAACATTCCCATAGACACCCTCCTAAACCTTGTGGACAGCCTTCCCAGAAGAGGTGAAGCTGTTATAGCTGCAAAGGGTGGGGCCAACTCAATATTGAACCCTACGGACTAAGACTGGGATGCCATTAAAGCTCATGTGCGTGTAAAGGCAGGCGTCCCAATACTTTTGGTAATATAGTGTATATAAAGACAGGATGGCCACACACTCTACAGGAAACAATAATTCTTTGTTGAAGTATCAAAAATTCAAGACAAAAAAACATCAGAGCACATACAGGAAGGTTGACGTGTTTCACACACAGCAGCGCTTTCAGTGCTCTATTGTTAGTGCGTTCATTTCCATCGACTCTCTAAGGGTTGTACACGCCTGGGCTTCCTGATCATGTGATCACTGTGATTGGCTGTCAGCGATTACATGATTGGGAGCCTGTTTAAATGTTGCTATGTGGCTGAGCGCGGTTGGCGATAGTACAGACACTGCTGGGGGGGGCCAAACGACCATGTGTGTGTGCTCAGCACAAATCATCCACACAGCAAGGCATAAGGCCCACCTCTGTGCTGCCACATACAGTGCCTTGAAAAAGTATTCATACCCCTCTATATACAGTGCCTTGAAATGCTCCACATTTTCTCATGTTACAACCAAAAACGTAAATGTATTTTATTGGGATTTTATGTGATAAACCAACACAAAGTGACACATAATTGTGAAATGGAAGGAAAATTATACAAATAAATATGTGAAAGTGTGGGGGCATTTGTATTCAGCCCCCTTTACTCTGATAACTAAAATCTAGTCAAAGCAATCGCCTTCAGAAGTCACCTAATTAGTAAATAGAGTCCACCTGTGTGTAATTTAATCTCAGTATAAATACAGCTGTTCTGTGAAGCCCTCAGAGGTTTGTTAGAGCAGTGTTTCTCAACTCCAGTCCTCAAGGCGCACCAACAGGTCATCTTTTCAGTATTTCCATTATTTTGCACAGGTGATTTGATCAGTTTCACTGCCCTAGTAATTACTACAGCCGTTTCATCTGAGGGAAATCCTGAAAACATGACCTGTTGGGGCGCCTTGAGGACTGGAGTTGAGAAACACTGTGTTAGAGCACCTTAGTGAACAAACAGCATCATGAAGGCCAAGGAACACACCAGACAGGTCAGGAATAAAGTTGTGGAGAAGTATAAAGCAGGGTTAGGTTATAATAAAATCTCCCAAGCTTTGAAGATCTCACGGAGCTCTGTTCAATCCATCATCGGAAAATGGAAAGAGTATGGCACAACTGCCAACCTACCAAGACATGGCCGTCCACCTAAACTGACCGGGCCGGGCAAGGAGAGCGTTCATCAGAGAAGCAGCCAAGAGGTCCCATGGTAACTCTGGAGGAGCTGCAGAGATCCACAGCTCAGGGGGGAGAATCTGTCCACAGGACAACTATTAGTCGTGCTTCTCCACAAATCTGCCCTTTATGGAGGAGTGACAAGAAGAAAGACATTGGGGAAAGAAAGTCATAAGAAGTCCTGTTTGCAGTTTTTGAGAAGCCATGTGGGGGACACGGCAAACATGTGGGGGACACGGCAAACATGTGGGGGACACGGCAAACATGTGGGGGACACGGCAAACATGTGGGGGGACACGGCAATCATGTGGGGGGACACGGCAATCATGTGGGGGGACACGGCAATCATGTGGGGGGACACGGCAATCATGCGGGGGACACGGCAATCATGTGGGGGGACACGGCAATCATGTGGGGGGACACGGCAATCATGTGGGGGGACACGGCAATCATGTGGGGGGACACGGCAATCATGTGGGGGGACACGGCAATCATGTGGGGGGACACGGCAATCATGTGGGGGGACACGGCAATCATGTGGGGGGACACGGCAAACATGTGGGGGGACACGGCAATCATGTGGGGGGACACGGCAAACATGTGGAAGAAGGTGCTCTGGTCACATGACACCAAAACTGAACTATTTGGCCTAAAAGCAAAACACTATGTGTGGGGAAAACTAACACTGCACATCACCCTGAACACACCATCCCCACCGTGAAACATGGTGGTGGCAGCATCATGTGGTGGGGATGATTTTCTTCAGCAGAGTTGATGGGAAGATGGATGGAGACAAATACAGGACAATCTTAGAAGAAAACCTGTTAGAGTCTGCAAAAGACTTGAGACCGGGGCGGAGGTTCACCTTCCAGCAGGACAACGACCCTAAACATACAGTCAGAGCTACAATGGAATGGTTTAGATCAAAGCCTATTCATGTGTTAGAATGGCCCAGTCACAGTCCAGACCTAAATCACATTGAGAATCTGTGGCAAGACATGAAACTTGCTGATCACAGACGCTCTCCATCCAATCTGACAGAGTTTGAGATATTTTACAAAGATGAATGGGCAGAAATGTCCCTCTCTAGATGTGCAAAGCTGGTAGAGACACCCCCAAAAAGACTTGTAGAGAAAGGGGGTTCTACAAAGTATTGACTCCGGGGGGCGCCATACCAATGCCCCCCCACACACACTTTTCACATATTTATTTGTATCATTTTCCTTCCACTTCACAATTATGTGCCACTTTGTGTTGGTCTGTCGCATAAAATCTCAATAAAATACATTTACGTTTTGGGTTGTAACATGAGAAAATGTGGGGAATGTCAAGGGGTATGAATACTTTATCTTGCCACTGTATATAGAGGGGTATGAATACTTCTCCAAGGCACTGTAGATCCAAGTTGTAAACTGTAGTTGAGATGAATGGATTGGTTTTATACTCGGGCCCTTCGGGAAGACCCAATGTGATGACGGTGGTTAGGCCACCGCAGGGTGTTGAAGCTGGTCAGGCCGCCCTTTTCCCCTCCACCATCATTAGGGGGGGGGTGGGGTGGGGTTGGGTTTGGCGCTGACTGTCCCGCACCTTCTCATGCTAAAAGTCTGTCCCTTTATTTTGCATATCCCGCCCACCTTTGCACCAGCTGCCATATTTGCAGATTTTGTGTTGCCAGCTGCTGAACGATGACCAGGTAAATTTGTCTTTGGGCTCTGCACTCCTTCACACCCCTCCCCCCCCCTTTCCTCCACCCACCACCTGGTGACGAGCTCCTGTGCACATATAGACACTCCCGCTGTGCACCCCGCCCCCCCCCCCATCCATTCACAATCACTGCCATCGGATGGGGGCGGAGTCTGGTGCATGATTCCGCCAAGTTTCATTGGTGCCTGGCTTCTTAAGAAATTGTTTGCCCCGCTGTCCCAAAACACAGGTTTGGGGGTTTGTCATTGGTTGTGGTTTTTGCACATTTTGCCGGGGGATTATGGTGTGGTGCCGGTGGTGTCGGGGGGGGGGGGGGGGGGGGGGTGGTGGGAGGCGGGTGGTGCTGGCAAGTGCATGCAGGACAAGCTATAAAGAATACAGGAAAAGTAGATGATGATTCCTGAATAAAGATGGTGCATTGTCAAAGGGGGAGTACAGTGGAACCTCGGTTTACGAGTAACGCGGCTAACGAGCGTTTTCAAAGACGAGCAGAATTCAAGCTAATGGGGTGTGCAGTACCGCATTTGGCCAGAGGTGCGGGGGGGCGCCGGTGACACTCGGACGGTTCGGAGCCGTTCGGAAATACTCAGTTCCCGAGGGTTTCCGAGATCGGCCAAGCTGTCTCAGACTTTTTCCGAGGCCCTCCAGCGCCCCCCCCCCCCACCTCTGGCCACATGTGGTATTGAAATGCATTCCTAGATCAGTCAAGCTGTCTCAGAATATTTTTCCGAGGCCCTCCAGCGCCCCCCCACCTCTGGCCACATGTGGTATTGCATGCCATACCGAGATCAGCCAAGCTATCTGACTATATTTCCGAGGCTCTCCAGCACCCGAGATCAGCCAAGCTGTCTCAGACTATTTTTCCGAGGCTCTCCACCCCCCCCCCCAACCTCTGGCCACATGTGGTATTGCAATGCATTCCGAGATCAGTCAAGCTGTCTCAGAATATTTTTCCGAGGCCCTCCAGCGCCCCCCCCCCACCTCTGGCCACATGTGGTATTGCATGCCATACCGGGAACGGCCAAGCTGTCTCCGAATATTTTTCCGAGGCTCACCAGCGCCCCCCCCCCCCCCATTTCTGGCCACGTGGTATTGCAATGCATTCCCGAGATCAGCCAAGCTGTCTCAGACTATTTTTCTGAGGCTCTCTGGCGCCACCCACCTCTGGCCACATGTGGTATTGCATGCCATACCGAGATCAGTCAAGCTGTCTATTTGTGAGGCTCTCCAGCACCCCCTCCTTCACCTCTGGCCACCTGCGGTATTGCATGCCATAGAAGTCAATGCGGAACTAATTATCTTGGTTTCCATTGACTTCTATGGGGAAACTCGCTTTGCTATGCGAGTGCTTTGGATTACAAGCATTCTCCTGCTCGTAATCCAAGGTTCCACTGTACTGTGATCTTGAGGGCGGGGGGGGGGGGGGGCATTACTTGGCATGCTGCACATGAATAAATAAACGACCAGGTTCTCTTTTGTATAAAGTATATAGTGGGTTCTGCTTGCACTTGTCAACCCCCCCTGCCCCCGACATGCTCTTCGGCCCGTGACGCAACTTATTACATCGCCTTTTTTTCTCTCCGCAGACCGCCTCGGGACAGCGCGCCCAAGGAGCCTCCATGCCGCAAAAATCTCAGGCAAGCAAGTCGGCGTACAGCAGCTACAGCTGGGGGTCCAACTAGAAAGAAAAAAAAAAACCGCCTCCCCCCGCAAGAGGACATTGCGAAAAGATCGACGCAAATCGCAGGACTGGCCGACGCCCTCTGGTCCCTCCGTTCTGAGACCACCTCCTCCACCCCCTCCCCCTTTATTGTATGTAATATAGAATTTGTATTCTCCCCCCTTTTTCTGCAATTATGAAATGTTTGCTATTTTAGGGGAGGGCTGGTCTTACTTTTTTTTAATTTTTTTTTTGTATTTTTTTCCCCCTCCCCCCTTTTTTTTAGCCTCTTTTTGTAGAGGTGAGTGAAGGGGGGGGGGGGGGGGCAGAGAAGGCGTGTCACCGCCCACGTCTACCATAGGAAGGATGGCTATGAATTCTGCGTTTGTATGAAATATCACTTGACGTGGTTTCTTTTTTTTTTTTCTTTTTTTTTTTTTGTACTGTGTGTTTTGAATTTAATGGATAAATGTGTCTTGTATATATAAAACAAAAACACGGCTGCATGTTCTGTCATCTTTCCGGTTATTCAGAGCGACCGCCATCGTCGGCAACGCTGTACAAAAAAATAAATAAAAATAAAAGCGCAAGCCAAGCTAGGAATGAGATCCCGTCTGGGGGAGGGATAGAAACAGGAGGAAAACCAATAAAACAAAAAAAAAATTAAAGGTCAACGCCATGGATCATTGAGGGGGGTAGAGAGCGGCGCAGGATGTTCAATACACGTGGGGGTCATACTGCCACCTACAGGAGGATTTAAGCACTAAGGCGCTGTTGGGTTGTTTCTGATGCCCTTTTGGGGGATAATCTTCCTCACTTCCTGTCAGGACAGGAAGCAAATAATAGGATTTTTATAACAGCTTACCTGTAAAATCCTTTTCTTGGAGTACATCACGGGACACAGAGCGACATAGTCATTACTAATGGGTTATATAGATACCGTCAGGTGCTGGCACTGGCAACTTCCAAAACCGGAAGTACCCTCCCCTATATAAGCCCCTCCCATCCGGGAGCACCTCAGTTTTGTAGCAAAGCAATAAGTGTCCCCAAAGAGGGGCGGGAGCTCTGTGTCCCGTGATGTACTCCAAGAAAAGGATTTTACAGGTAAGCTGTTATAAACATCCTATTTTCTTTCTCGTACATCACGGGACACAGAGCGACATAGTCATTACTAATGGGATGTCCTAAAGCAATGCCAAATGAGGGGGGGGATACACCATATATAAGCTGAGCGCTATCAGACATGAGGATCTTTTGCGGCCTGCAACACACTGCGCCCAAAGGCGACATCCTCCTGACTTCTAACGTCCACCTGGTAGAACCTAGTAAGCGTGTGTACTGAAGACCATGTTGCGGCCTTACAGATTTGAGCCAGGGAGGCCTGGTGATGCACTGCCCATGAAGTTCCAACTGCTCTCGTGGAGTGCGCTCTAACTTTGAACGGAGGCGGTCTCCTTCTCAAGCCATAAGCTTGCATAATGACCTGTCGAATCCACTTGGCTAAAGTAGATTTTGACGCTGCCTGACCCTTTCTGGGGCCTTCCGGCAGTATAAACAAAGTATCCGTTCTGCGAATCTGAGCAGTGGCTTTTTTTTTTTTTTTTTTTTTTTTTTTTTTTGAGAAAAAAGTTTTTTATTGAACAATTTACATTTGGAACATAATTCTGCAAGTTACAAGGCAATACTGGAGAAATGCATAAAACAAGAAATGTGGCTTATACATATATAGGCACAGTAGATCAAAAAACTTGTTCAGATTGAACACTGGATTCAGTGACTATCAATAAGTGGAAAACCCTATGTCCACGCTATTCATGGAATTGCACGCTAGAAGGATGTATAGTATTACGGACCATCAGTGCATGTGTCTGCGGACTCAAGCCATCGATCCCAGATTTTGTAGTACTTATCTGGACAACCTCTGTTGATGTATATGAACTTTTTGTAGGGAAGAGTGTTATTTATATCTAGTTTCCAATCGTTGAAGCTGGGGGGAGTGGGTCTCATCCACTGTCTGGCTATAATTTTTCTAGCATTAAACAATGTTTCATGCAAGAATGTTTTAGTGAATTTGTCCATCTCAGAGTCGGGGAATATCCCCAGTAAGCATTGTTTGGGGTCCAGGGTCAATGGGGATCCCATGTCATCATGGAGGAAGTCAACAATCTGCTTCCACAGACCCTGAAGGACCGGGCACGCCCAGAGTAGATGGAAGAATGTGCCCGTCGTTTGGTTACACATTGTGCACAAGGTAGAAAACTGTCGTCTAAAGCGGGCGATTCTTAGGGGGGTGAGATACGCTCGGTGCACCACGTATAACTGGGTCAGCCTGTCAGAGAGCTTGGGGGATACAGTCTTGCACGAGTCTAGTGCTTCACTCCACTCCTCATCCTCCAGTGGGCCCACCTCTCTTTCCCATCTTGGTTTAAGGCTGTAAGCTAGCGTGGTAGATGATGGGGTGAGAAGCATGACATAAAAATCAGAGATCAGCTTTCGCGGGTCCACACCTTTAACCACAGCCATAATAACATTAGGCGTAGATTGTGGCAAAGGCTGGGGAAACTGAGCTTGGGCTGCGTGACGCACCTGGAAGAATCTAAAAAGCATAGAATTGGGCAGCAGGAACTCATTTTGGAGGTCCTCAAAGTTTTTAAGTGTGCCATCGGAAATTATGTGGTGCAAATAATATATTCCATATTCGCACCATATCTCTGTGTCAGGGATCAAGAGAAACTCTGAGAGTAGTCTATTGTGCCATAAGGGGGTATAGTTGTTGTGTTTAGGGGTCGTTAATGTTTTAGTGGTGATGTCCCATACGCGCCTATATTGGTATAATAGGGACCCACGGTCTCTATTGGAGTTATTCCCACTATGTCCCACTGCAATTGCAGTGAGTGGGTCAGTGGTCAGTTGTGCCCACCGTGGACAGAGGAGGGTGAGGAATCTGAGTCTGTCGGTTTTATCTATGTGGTATAGTTGAGACAGTTGGGACGCAAGGTAATAAAGATTTAAGTCAGGGAGGGCTGTTCCACCTAGGTCAGTAGGGTTCTTAAGGACTCTCCAGGCCAGCTTGTGTCTGTTGTTACCCCAAATAAATGTCTTGAGTATGGCCTCCATTGACTTGAAAAATTTCAAGGGTAAGTATACGGGTGTGTGCCAGAGTATATACAATATTTTCGGAAATAATATCATTTTAACAATGTTAATACGGCCCCACACGCCGAGCGGCAGTCTCGCCCATACCTGGGTTCTAGACTTGATGAGATCGAAAAGGGGTTCTATGTTCAGGGATATATAGTCAGCCGGTGTTCTATTCACCAATACTCCAAGATATTTGATAGTGTTCACTCGCTGGAGTGGTAACTGTGCCTGTAGCTTGGGAGAGGGGAAACTATCCATAGGCAGTATTTGAGATTTCTCCCAATTAATTTTAAGGCCAGAGAACTGACCAAAGTGTTCAATTGTATGCAACGCCTTCTGAAGCGATGTGGCAGAGTCGGCCAGGTATAGTAGCGTGTCGTCTGCGTATAAGCTAATTTTTTCAGTCAGGGAACCAAGGCAGAGACCCTGAATCTCGGGGTCCCCTCTAATGGAGATTGCAAGGGGCTCCGCCGCCAAGGCATAGAGGAGCGGAGACAGTGGGCAGCCCTGTCTAGTGCCCCTGGATAAGTCAAATGTCTGGGAGGCCCTCCCGTTGGCCACTACTTTACCCCTGGGTGCCAGATATAATAATTGAACCCACTTAATAAATTTAGGTCCAAAACCAAAGCCACGGAGGCATCCCCAAAGGTACCGCCACTCCACTGAGTCAAAGGCCTTGGCAGTATCCAAAGCCACCACCACCCGGGACCCAACATTAGTATGTGTCGCTTGTAAGTTAATATACAATTTTCTGAGGTTGAAGGAGGTGTTACGCCCCGGCATAAATCCAGCTTGGTCAGCATGGATCAGGGTTAGAATCACTTGGTTAAGGCGTAGGGCAAGTACTTTAGCCAGAATCTTTATGTCTACCTGGAGTAGCGATATTGGTCTATAAGATTCCGGGAGGCCTGGGTCCTTGCCTGGCTTAGGTATGAGGATAATTACCGCCTCGCCCATCGATGGGGGTAAGGTGAAATTGTCAAATAGATGGTTGAAGAGGGACAATAACTTGGGGGCAAGTATCTCGATGTATTGGGCGTAAAATTCTATGGGCAACCCATCTGAACCCGGGGCCTTGGATCTGGCGAAGCTCCCAATCGCTGTGGTTATTTCGTCGAGTGTAATAGGTGCGTCTAGCATAGCCATTTGGGCATCGTCTAGCTGTGGAAAGATGATTTCCGCCAGTAGATCTTCCAATTGAGAGTCAGTGGTAGAAACCTGGGACGTATATAGTTGAGAAAAGAAGTCCCTAAATTCAGAAGTGACAGCCTGGGGTTCCGTAATCTTTTCCCCATTAGGACCAGTGAGGGAAATGACAGTAGGGGGTCTATCCTCACTATGTGCCAAGTAGGCCAACAGTTTACCCGCTCTCTCCCCATGTTCATATAATTTTTGTCTGGCAAAGAAAAGTTTTTTCCTGGCCGTCTCGTGTTGTAGCTGATTAACCACCCTGGTTTGTAACCTGAGTCGGGCAGCTCCATCAGGAGAGGGGTTCGACATGTACCCCTGTTCAGAGGAGGACAGATCCCGCATTGCCCCGTCCAGTATGGCTGATGAATTAGCCTTCAGCCTGTTGATAAAGGAGGTCAGAGTCATACGTGCATGCAGTTTGAAGGCTTCCCATACTACGTCTGGGGATGCAGATCCGTCATTCTCTAAAAAGTAAGTTCTCCAACTGTTACCAAGCTCGTCATCCTCCGACAACAGGGTGAGCCAAAACGGATTCAGGCGCCACGTACGGGGCGGTTTGTCTAATGGGATGGAGAGGCTAATGAAATATGGGCTATGGTCTGAAAGTAATCTGGGGGCAAATTCAGCTTCCAGTAATCTTGGGGCAAGGGTACTAGAAATGAATATAAAATCTATACGGGACATGGTGTTATGGGTAGTTGAGAAACAGGAGTAAGCTCGAGTGAGCGGGAATTTAAAACGCCAGGTGTCAGTGAGATTAAAGGAAGAGATAAGTCGGGAGAATCTAGTGTGGGTTGGAGCTGTAGTAGATAATGGCGAGGGCGACAGTTTGTCTAATGTAGGGTTCAACGTAGCGTTAAAATCCCCCAGCCACACCGCCTGAATCGAAGGATGACGAGTCATATATAGCAAGCCCTCTGTGACTATAGTAGAATTAAATGGTGGAGGTACATAGAATGCCATCAGTAGGAAAGGTTCACCATACAATTTAACCGAAAGAAAGACATAGCGCCCCTGTGGGTCAGACTGAACATCACACAGCTCAAAATGTACCGTCTTGGCAATCAAAACTGAGACTCCGCGGGCGTGGGACGAGTGGGATGAATGATATGCCCACCCAATCCATGGCCGGCGGAGTGCCATCTGGAGCCGACCCTCAACGTGTGTCTCCACTAACACCACAATGTCGGCTCGTTGTTTTTTGAGAAATGAGAAAACTGCAGATCTCTTTACCTTGTCCCCAAGCCCACGCACATTCCAAGTGAGCAGTTTTATCGATGCCATAATTCAAACATTAAAACATATCGTGGGACAGTAGCATTACATGAATACAAGGTTTGCCATCTATGCAGTATCAATGTTAGCATGCACTTCGTTGTATTGCAGTCCATCAAGAAAAAACGAACCTCCCCCTCCCCCCTCCCCACCCTGCATCTTCCCCAACTGATGCGGGTATGTTCCCAAAACCAAAAGAAAGTAACAACCGGTAGCAGATAAAACCAAAATATCTTGCTGTTACGTAAAAGATCTGCAGCGATCTCCTCACATGGGAGGTGTGGAAGATCCAATGCCCGCAAATAAAGAGCAACAGGCTCTTCTTGTACTGTGAACCAGAAGTACAGTGCGGGGTCGGTGGTATAGAAAGTTCTGCAGTCACATAATAAAGAGATGCGTGTTCCGGTTGCTGGGGGGCGAAAATTCGCTGTGTTAGGCATGTGGAGTGTAGGACTGATTGTGCTCCGCAATTACAGTCTCCAGGGTAGTTACATGGATCAACCAGTCAGTGGGGGCCCTAAGTATGGGAGACCCCCTCTGCAGGTTACAATTGAAAGAGGATTATAGCAGGGGAAGGCAAAAGGGGGTCCCAGGGGTAAGGAGCAATAGGGTATGCGCCGCGGGCAGTAAAGGGGAGACAAAAAAAAAGGGGGGTAACATACCAGGATTTGCAGACTCCCGCTGCGGCGTATAATGTGCTGGTGATGATGACAGGCAATCAATAGTGCTGATGAACATGCTCGGTCAGGTCACTCCGCCGCCCCTCTGGCGGGCCCCGGACGCTCCAACCAGGCAATGACTTCCTGAGGATCCTCAAAAAAGAACACACGGCCGTCCCTTTCGACTCTAAGACGAGCTGGAAATAGCATAGAGTATTTAAGATGTTGTATCCGGAGCCTCCTCTTCGCCTCCATGAAGCCTTGGCGGCGGCGCTGCACCTCGGCAGAAAAGTCGGGGAAGATAGCGATCTTGGAGTTTCCAAGGTGGATGTTACCTTTTTCCCTGGCCATGCGCAGCGCCGCATCTCTATCTTTGTAATTCAAGAATTTTGCTATAAACGTGCGGGGGGGAGCCCCCTGAGGAGGAGATCTGGCAGGCATACGATGAGCCCTCTCCACCGCCAGGGTGGGGGAGAAGGCCTCGCGGCCATAGGTGTCAACAAGGAGTTTCTCCAAGAAGGTGGTAGGATCTTTGCCCTCAGCTCCCTCGGGGAGCCCGATGAAACGGAGGTTGCACCTCCGGAGCCTATTTTCCATATCATCTTGCTTGCTTAGAATCTGATTGATTTGGAGCTGCATTCGATCGGAGCTGACTTGGAGCGGCGTAACGGTGTCCTCCACCTCTCCAATGCGGGTTTCGGCAGTCGTGACACGCTCACGAAGTTTCTGGAAGTCTTGTCGCATGAGTGAAAGGTCCACCTTGACCCCCTCTATTTGCGCCGTCAGGGACGTCCGGCAGTATGTGATCGCCTCGAGCAGTTTAGCTGTGTCGCCTCCCGTAGCGTCCTGCTCACCGCCTGCGGCACCGCCATCTCTTTCCTCCTCCTGGCGGCGGTACTGGTCCAATTTCGCCAGGGTGGCCTTTGGCGTTTTTGGCGGAGTCATGGCAGGTATCCGCTGTGATCCCTCCCCCCTCCAAAGCAGGCAGCTCAGTCTATACCGAATGGTAGGGAGCTGTAGGGCTGGTGGGCCAGGAAGAGTCACTAGTCAGCAGGCCGGGTGAAGCAAGATGGCCACCGACCAGCACTAGGCCTAAGCCGGGGCCTTTCCTGAACGCGGCGGCCGCGCAGTCAGAGGCTGATGTATCTGCCTCTGTGGGTGTGAGGGGTCCTCAGGGGGACTCGGTGGGCCCCTGCAGGCTGTTACCTGAGAGCAGGAGGGCCAGGAAGCAGCACAGGCGGCAGGTCGGGTGGAGCAAGATGGCCGCCGACTTCCAGGGCTAGGCCGAAGCCGCGGACTTTCCTAAATGCGGCACCCGCGATCGGGATCGCGGCCCTGCGGAGGCCGCCGTACGAGCGGAGGATGGTGGATTTGCGGCCACGGATGTTCAGGGTCCCCAGGGGGTCCCGCTGGGCTGGTGCAGGATGACGCTGAAGGTCAGGATGGGCTGTACAGGAGTAATGGACGGAGCTCAAATCATGCACGTCCTACTCCATGCTATGTCAGGCCACGCCCCTCTCCTGAGCAGTGGCTTTTAGATAAGCTTTAACTGCTCTTACTACATCCAAAGAATGAAATAACTTTTCCTCTACCGAAGTAGGTTTGGGGAAAAAAGGAAGAACCACATCTTGGTTCAAATGAAACCTCGATACCACCTTAGGAAGAAAGGCTGGATGAGGACGTAACACTACTCTGTCCTTATGGATAACCAGATATGGCTCCTTACAGGACATAGCTGCTAATTCCGACACTCTTTTAGCCGAACAAATGGCTACTAGAAAAATCAATTTCCTGGTGAGAAGCACCAAGGAAATATGCTGTAATGGTTCAAATGGTTGTTTCTGTAGAACTGACAGAACCAAGTTTAGATCCCATGGACATATGGGAATATTAACCGGAGGACTAATACGCATCACTCCTTGTATAAAGGCTTTGACTAGTGAATGCGAAGCCAAGGGCCTTTGAAAAAATATTGACAAGGCCGAAATCTGACCCTTGATAGTACTCAAGGCAAGCTTCCTATCTACAGCCCATTGTAGGAAGTCCAGAATCCTACCTATTACGTATTTACGTGGATGCCATTTTCTGGCCTCACACCAGGCGATGTACGCCTTCCAGATTCTATAGTAGATCTGCCTGGATACCGGTTTCCTGGCATTGATCATGGTAGACACCACAGCATTAGAGAGCCCTCTCTTTTTTAGAATGTGGGCTTCAATAGCCAGGCCGTCAAACCTAGGGCTGGTAAGGAAGGGTGGTATATCGGTCCCTGCGAAAGCAGGTCCGGACGATGTGGGAGGGTCCAAGGACTCCCCACAGACATTTTTACAATCTCCGCGTACCATGCTCTTCGGGGCCACGCTGGAGCCACCGGAATCACTGGTTTCTTTTCTACCCTGATTCTGCGGAGTAATCGAGGTAACAATTGTGGCGGTGGGAATGCATATATCAGCTTGAACTGATCCCAAGGGAACACTAGGGCATCCGAGCCGCAAGCTAGGGGATCCCTTGTCCAAGAGACAAACCTGTCCACTTTTGTGTTGAATCTGGATGCTAGCAGATCTACATCCGGTGTTCCCCACCGCTGACATATTGTCCGGAAAACCTCGGGATGAAGGGACCATTCCCCTGGGCATAATTGTTGGCGACTTAGAAAGTCCGCCTTCCAATTCTCCACTCCTGGAATGAATACCGCAGATATGGCTGGGACATATTTTTCTGCCCATCTCAGGATGTAATTTACTTCCCTTTGGGCTGCACGACTCCTGGTGCCCCCCTGATGATTGATATATGCCACTGCTGTGGCATTGTCTGATTGAATTCTGACAGGGGACCCTTGGAGTTTGGATGTCCATGCTACTAGGGCATACCGGGCTGCTCGTATCTCTAAGAGATTGATGGGCAGGGCCTTTTCTGCATCCGACCATCTGCCCTGGAGAGACTATTGCTCCAGTACTGCTCCCCAGCCTATAAGGCTGGCATCTGTAGTGACCACCTTCCAAGAAATCGGACTGAAGGATTTCCTTTTTTCCAGATTCTGGGGAACCAACCACCAACGGAGGCTCTTGCGAACGGAAGGGGACAAGGACATTGTAAGTCTAGGGCCTGAACTTTTTTGTTCCAGGCTGACAGTATGGCCCCTTGCAAATTCCTTGAATGGAATTGACCGTAGGGTACTGCTTCGAATGATGCCACCATTTTTCCCAGCAGCCTCATATACAGGCGTATGGACGGCTGGCTTTTTTGTACCCACTAAGTGGATCAAATCTTTCAAAGACAACACCTTTCCTCGAGGCAAGAATATTTTTCTCTGGCCTGAATCCAACCTTAGCCCCAAGTATTCCAGACTTTTGACTGGTTTTTAGGGCTGACTTGTCTCGGTTGATAATCCAACCGTGAGATTCCAGATACTTGATTGTCTTGTGAACGACCACGTCTAGTTTTTTCACTGAGTGGTCTATCAGCAATAAGTCATCCAGATATGCCATTATCATTACACCTTGTGTTCTTAGATTGGCCAATAAAGGGCCAGAATTTTTGTAAACACTCGTGGTGCTGTGGCCAAACCGAAGGGTAAGGCTCTGAACTGAAAATGGCGCCCTTCTACTGCAAAGCGTAGAAATTTTTGGTGTACTGGAAAGATGGGAATGTGCAAATAAGCATCTTTGATGTCGATCGCGGCTAACCAATCCTCCCCTTGTAGGGCAGTGGCCACCGATCGGATCGACTCCATCTGAAAGTCCTGATATACAGGAATTTGTATAGCCCTTTTAGAATTAATATGGGCCTCCCGTCCGCGTTTGCTTCGGGACTGTAAAGAGGTTTGAGTAAAACCCGAACCCTCATTCTTCCAGGGGAACCTCCATAATTACTCCTTGGAGCAATAGTTGTTCTAGTGCCAACAGGAGGGACTCTCTCTTCCGGGGATCCCTTGGCACGTTTGACCTCAAAAATGGGAAGGAGGAGAGTCTTTTAACTCCAAACTGTATCCCAAACCTACTGCGGAGAGCACCTATCTGTCTTGATCGTGTCCCGCCAGGTCTCTTGCGAACAACTGGAGTCCTCCCCCCACCCGACTGAGTGGGGGCTTCAATGAATTTAACTTTGGGGGAGGTTTTGTACCTCCCCTGACCCAGGGTTTCTCATTACCCTGCTACTGTCCCTGTTTTTTACCCCCGGGATTTGACCGAGGAGGCCGTCGGAACTGTTACACAGCCGATGGCCCAGGGACTGGAGAAGCAGGCCTCTCAAAGAGGGACCTCTAACTCTGTTTTTAAACGGCAAGAGCGTATTTTTACCGCTGGAAATTTTCTGGATATATTTGTCCAGGTTTTCCCTGAATAAGCGTTCACCATGAAACGGGACGCTAACCAGCCATTTTTTACAGGGAGCTTCAGCAGACCAGTTTTTGAGCCATAGGAGCCTACGCATATGTACTATAGACAGCGTAAGGCGGGAGGCCTGATGGACTGAATCCTCTATGGCGTCAACCGCAAAGCCTAAGGCTCTAGGTAGATCAGCTAGGGCAAAGCCTGCTGATCTGTCAAGTCCCTCAAGACCTGTTTCAACTGATCCTTCACTGCTTAGCAGACCCCAATAGCTGCTACTGCTGGTTGTATCACCAAGCAGATTTTCATAAGAACTCCAATCTTTTATCTATTGGGTTCTTGAACATTTGGACATTATCCACTGGACATGTCAGTGATTTATACATACAAGAGATGGCTGCGTCCACTGTAGGGACCTTCCATTTTTTTTTGATGAACTTATCCTCCATGGGATAGACCACCGGAAATCTCTTGGGGGAATAAATATTTTCTCAGGACGTTCCCAATCCTGGTAAATGAGCCCTTTCAGTAAAGGGTGAAGTGGAAAAGAACAAACAGTCTGGGGGCTTCCAGCGACCCCAACGAGGATACAGTAGTGGTTGATGGTTCCGCAAGGTGCATTTTTAAATGCTGATCGGACCATGTTAGTCAGAGACTGAACCCATAATCTTTCAGCTTGAGATGCTGAGAAAAGGTTCCCCCACTGTTGATTCCTCTATAACAGAATCAACCTCATCCTGATCCCCTTCAGGCAGGTCGATCCCTGTATGGGACTGTTGCTCTGCTAACAGGCACTCTGAAGGAGGAGACGGAGATCGGGCGTGCTTTCCCTGACAGGGAGGCAGCCTCTCTAATCCTCCCAGAGCTGAGGAAAAAACCTCCTCTGTTACATACACAGGAGCAGGTGAACTGAGGACAGCCACAGTACCAAGTACCCCTGCGGGGTCTCTACGGTCACTTACCTCTGAACTTCAGGGGAGACTGGTGCAGCAGAAGTATGCCCAAGATCCTCCGAGCCCGATGAGACCCCCTTCGCTTCCTGGAAGATTCAGTTCCGGAGCTTCTGGACGGCATATTCCTAAGCCTAAAGCTGAGGTATTCCAGCCGTAATACACCACTTTTACTGAGAATAGTCTAGCACAATTGCTGCTATATCACAGTTGGTGTCTACTAATGTGCCTTTCTAGGGGATGCCTGTATCAACCGCTTGCTGTATGCCTTTAAATGTTGCCAGCTCTGTCTCTGTACTTCATAGCCAGCTCACTACAATATTGTGGTTTTTTTAAACTGCTGGGACGCCCGCACATGCGCAGAAGCGCTGCGGCGCGCACAGAGCGTCATCCCCCAGGCTCCGCCCCCTTTCCCGGCTCACCTCTATATATAGAGGCGCGTGCACGCGCGCGGCCACGTGCGCCTTCGGCGCTAATTTCAAAATATGGTAACAAGGGACAGGAGCCAGGGCCCCTCTTTGCCGCAGGCCGGGGGATGGACGAGCACTGCAACATGGCAGAGGAAGCAGTTTTCTATAAGAGAACTCACCATCTGCCTGGACTTTGCTCTGCTGAGAAGAAGCTAGTCCACATGACAAGAAAACATTCCACAGCGGCCTCTAGTGGACAAACACAGGTACCGCAGTCTAATATATTAAATATATATAAAATTTTTTTTTTTTTTTTTTTTCTTGACCACCATTAAAAATTATTACATTTTTTTAGTAGTTACAGGCATGCACAGAATTTTGCGGGAATACCATTAGGTAACAGACAGAAAGACAAATTAGGCTTGGGGGTCCCCCAATAGAACCAAGTTCCTGGGGGCCCCCACTTACCTGTTCCCCGCCGCAGGACTTTGTTTGGTCCACAAAAGCCCAAACTTCACCTATCACGGCAGGCATTGTAATCAAACCTTCAGGGACCGGGTTCCCAAGGATTCCACTCCCCTGGACCTGTATAGCACCCTGCACAGAAAACATCTTGGTCGTGGGTATGACCAGAGCTCTGGATCCCAGGGTCCAGCTCTCCTAAGAGAAGCATTACAGGCAAAACCTTGCTCTTCTCTGCAAGGCCCGGGTACCGACCGTTTAGCTATGAAGCTTTTTTGGTCGGATCCGGAATAGCTTACTGAGGCCCAAAAGAACCTGTACGCAAGCTCAGTGAAAAACACATGTTTCTTCTTGGCCAACACCTTAGACACTGGCAAAAAACTGAGGTGCTCCCGGATGGGAGGGGCTTATATAGGGGAGGGTACTTCCGGTTTTGGAAGTTGCCAGTGCCAGCACCTGACGGTATCTATATAACCCATTAGTAATGACTATGTCGCTCTGTGTCCCGTGATGTACGAGAAAGAAAAGTCTCTTCAATGGGGGGGGGGGGGGGGCACCCAGTACGATGCAGCAGGGTGAGAAATGACTGATGTTTATCGTGTTGGTGAAATCGACAGAATACTTTGGAGTCCGTAATTGTTTATTGCTGTTAAAAAATGTGACAACAGGAAGATAAATGGTAGTTGGTGCATTTTGGGGGCCAATAACCCCCTCCCCCCCCCCCTCCAATCAGGGCCAAAATAAGACAAGATGGTTTGTTGGCTGACGAAACGCGTCGGATGCCTTTTTAACTGGCCACAATTTGGAAGGTTGTCGCTCTCTTTGGTTTCTGAAGGGCTGCCAAGGCTAAAGCCCAATGTAATAAACACGGAAGAGCCACCGTCCCAAGTTAGGGGGGGGGGGCAATATGAATGTAGCCAACGTGTTTCAGGGGCACAATTTGAGATGGAAAGTCCCAGAAAAAAATTGAGAAAAGTTGGGTTAAACAGTTATTTCACGTTTACATTTTTCCAAAAAAAAAAAAAAAACAATTTGGAAAATGTTCTTTTACAATAATTAATATGTCTATGACATAGAATTCAAACTACGGGGCCAACTCAGTATTGAACCCTACGGACTAAGACTGGGATGTCATTAAAGTTCATGTGTGTGTAAAGGCAGGCGTCCCAATACTTTTGGCAATATAGTGTATATCAGTGGTCATCAACCCTGTCCTCAGGGCCCACTAACAGGCCAGGTTTGCAAGATAACTGGAATACATCACAGGTGATATAATTTGCTGTTCAGTGATTGCAGAATTCTAGTCTGCATCTCCCCCAAGGTAATACATAAAACCTGGCCTGTTAGTGAGCCCTGAGGACAGGGTTTATGACCACTGGTGTATATGATATGGAGACTGATAGATTTCTGAGGCTTTATGTTAAGTTTTGAATAATTGCATGTTCTCTGCTGAAGACAAGCAAATCCTGGAATACAATTCAAGTAACACTACTTCTTAATGCAGTATATATAATATGCATTTCTGCCACTAGGGGGCACTGGAAAGGCTCCAATTTCGTTTGTTTGTGGGCTCCATCTTCTATCCCCTACAGTTGGATGTTTGTTGGAATCCAGTAGATCAGGGATATGCAATTAGCGGACCTCCCAGCTGTTGCAGAACTACAAGTCCCATGAGGCATAGCAAGACTCTGACAGCCACAAGCTCAGGACACCCAGAGGCATGATGGGACTTGTAGTTTTGCAACAGCTGGAGGTCCTCTAATTGCTTATCCCTGCAGAAGATGATAGTTTTATATACACTGCATTTCCCTTTTCCAGTGTAACAAAATGACTTTCAATTTGTAAAACTAATTCACACTGAATAATTTTTTTTTTTTTTTTTTCCCCCCAAAAAATTCAAAATTCTGGGAATTTTATTTATTTTCCTTATTGTTTAACCACTTCCATACCGGGCCTCTTATGGCACTTCTCTCCTCCATGTAAAAATCATAATTTATTTTTTTGCTAGAAAATTACTCAGAACCCCCATCGCCGCGTGCGTTGGAGAGCGAGAGCAATAATTCTAGCCCAAGACTGTAACTCAAACTCTAAACAGGTAACCTGTAAAAAAAAAAAAAAAAAAATTTAAGCGTCGCCCATAGAGATTTTTAAGTACCAAAGTTTGGCGCAATTTTAAAGCGTGACATGTTGGGTATCTATCTAATTGGCTTAACAGCATCTGTCACAATATACAAAGTTAGTTAGTCTAACTTTAGTTTTCTTTTTTTGTTTTTATTCATGAAACTTTTTTTTTTATCCTAAAAAATGCGTTTGAAAAATTCCTGCACAAATGCCGTCTGACGTAAAAAATTTGCAACGCTCGCTATTTAATATATACACACACACACTCACACACACACTCTCACTCTCACACACTCTCACTCTCACACACTCTCTCACTCTCACACACTCTCTCACTCTGACACACTCTCACACTCTCACACTCTCACACTCTCACACACTCACACACTCTCACACTCTCACACTCTCACACTCTCACACTCTCACACACACTCACACACTCTCTCACACTCACACACTCACACACTCTCACACTCTCTCACACTCTCACACTCTCACACACACACACACACTCACACACTCTCACACTCTCACACTCTCACACACACTCACACACTCTCACACACTCACACTCTCACACTCTCTCACACTCTCTCACACTCTCTCACACTCACACACTCACACTCTCTCTCACACTCTCACACTCTCACACACTCACACACTCACACTCTCACACACTCACACACTCACACACACTCACACTCTCACACTCACACACTCACACACACTCTCACACTCTCACACACTCACACTCCCTCACACTCTCACACTCTCACACACACACACTCACACTCTCACACTCACACACTCACACACTCACACACTCTCACACTCTCACACACTCACACTCTCTCACACTCTCACACACACACACTCACACTCTCACACTCACACACTCACACACTCTCACACTCTCACACACTCACACACTCACACTCTCTCACACTCTCACACTCTCACACTCTCACACTCTCACACACTCACACTCTCACACACTCTCACACACTCTCACACACTCTCACACACTCTCACACACTCTCACACACTCACACACTCACACTCCCTCACACTCTCACACTCTCACACTCACACACACACACTCACACTCTCACACTCACACACTCACACACTCTCACACACTCTCACACACTCACACTCTCTCACACTCTCACACACACACACTCACACTCTCACACTCACACACTCACACACTCACACACTCACACACTCTCACACTCTCACACTCACACACTCACACACTCTCACACTCTCACACTCACACACTCTCACACACTCACACACTCACACTCTCTCACACTCTCTCACACTCACACACTCACACTCTCACACTCACACACTCACACACTCTCACACTCTCACACTCTCACACTCTCACACTCACACACTCTCACACTCTCACACACTCACACACTCACACACTCTCACACTCTCACACACTCACACACTCTCACACTCTCACACACTCTCACACACTCTCACACACTCACACACTCACACACTCTCACACACTCACACACTCTCACACTCTCACACTCACACACTCTCACACTCTCACACTCTCACACACTCACACACTCACACACTCTCACACTCTCACACTCTCACACACTCACACACTCTCACACTCTCACACACTCACACACTCTCACACACTCACACACTCTCACACACTCACACTCTCACACACTCACACACTCACACACTCTCACACACTCACACACTCACACACTCACACACACTCACACACTCACACTCTCACACTCTCACACACTCACACACTCACACACTCTCACACACTCTCACACTCACACACTCTCACACTCTCACACTCTCACACACTCACACACTCTCACACTCTCACACACTCACACACTCACACACTCTCACACTCTCACACACTCACACACTCTCACACACTCACACACTCTCACACACTCACACACTCTCACACACTCACACTCTCACACACTCACACACTCTCACACACTCACACACTCACACACTCTCACACACTCACACACACTCACACACTCACACACACTCACACACTCACACTCTCACACTCTCACA
>CM055126.1:64774783-64782883 GCA_029206835.1 Rana muscosa | reverse complement strand
TCACACACTCTCACACTCACACACTCACACACACTCACACACTCACACACACTCACACACTCACCACACTCACACACTCACACACTCTCACACTCTCACACTCTCACACACTCTCACACTCTCACACACTCTCACACACTCTCACACATCTCTCACACTCTCACACACTCTCACACTCTCACACTCTCACACTCACACACTCACACACTCACACACTCACACACTCTCACACACTCACACACTCTCACACACTCTCACACTCTCACACACTCTCACACACTCTCACACACTCTCACACACTCTCACACACTCTCACACACTCTCACACTCTCACACACTCTCACACTCTCACACTCTCACACACTCACACACTCTCACACTCTCACACTCTCACACACTCTCACACTCTCACACACTCTCACACTCTCTCCCACTCTCACACACTCTCACATTCTCACACTCTCACACTCTCACACTCACACACTCACACACTCACACACTCTCACACTCACACACTCACACACTCACACACTCACACACTCACACACTCACACACTCTCACACTCTCACACACTCTCACACTCTCACACACTCTCACACTCTCACACACTCTCACACACTCTCACACACTCTCACACTCTCACACACTCTCACACTCTCACACTCTCACACTCTCACACACTCTCACACACTCTCACACTCTCACACACTCACACACTCACACACTCACACACTCTCACACACTCTCACACACTCTCAGACTCTCACACTCTCACACTCTCACACTCTCACACACTCTCACACACTCTCACACTCTCACACTCTCACACACTCTCACACACTCTCACACTCTCACACACTCTCACACTCACACACTCTCACACACTCTCACACACTCTCACACTCTCACACTCTCACACACTCTCACACTCTCACACTCTCACACACTCACACACTCTCACACACTCTCACACTCACACACTCACACACACTCTCACACACTCTCACACTCTCACACACTCTCACACTCTCTCACACTCTCACACTCTCTCACACTCTCACACACTCTCACACACTCTCACACTCTCACACTCTCACACTCTCACACTCACACACTCTCACACTCACACACTCACACACTCACACACTCACACACTCTCACACTCTCACACACTCTCACACTCTCACACTCTCACACACTCTCACACTCTCACACACTCTCACACTCTCACACTCTCTCACACTCTCACACACTCTCACACTCTCACACACTCTCACACTCTCACACTCTCACACTCTCACACTCACACACTCTCACACTCACACACTCACACACTCACACACTCTCACACTCTCACACACTCTCACACTCTCACACTCTCACACACTCTCACACTCTCACACACTCTCACACACTCTCACACACTCTCACACACTCTCACACTCTCACACTCTCACACACTCTCACACTCTCACACTCTCACACTCTCACACTCTCACACTCACACTCTCACACTCTCACACTCTCACACACTCTCACACTCTCTCACACTCTCACACTCTCACACTCTCACACACTCTCACACTCTCTCACACTCTCACACTCTCTCACACTCTCACACACTCTCACACACTCTCACACTCTCACACACTCTCACACTCTCACACTCTCACACTCTCACACACTCTCACACTCTCACACACTCTCACACTCTCACACTCTCACACTCACACACTCACACACTCACACACTCTCACACTCACACACTCACACACTCTCACACTCTCACACTCTCACACACTCTCACACTCTCACACTCTCACACACTCTCTCACTCTCACACACTCTCACACTCTCTCACACTCTCACACACTCTCACACTCTCACACACTCTCACACTCTCACACTCTCACACACTCTCACACTCTCACACTCTCACACTCTCACACACTCTCACACTCTCACACACTCTCACACTCTCACACTCTCACACTCACACACTCACACACTCACACACTCTCACACTCACACACTCACACACTCTCACACTCTCACACTCTCACACACTCTCACACTCTCACACTCTCACACACTCTCTCACTCTCACACACTCTCACACTCTCTCACACTCTCACACACTCTCACACTCTCACACACTCTCACACTCTCACACTCTCACACTCACACACTCTCACACTCACACACTCACACACTCACACACTCACACACTCTCACACTCTCTCACTCTCACACTCTCACACACTCTCACACTCTCACACACTCTCACACTCTCACACACTCTCACACACTCTCACACACTCTCACACACTCTCACACTCTCACACACTCTCACACTCTCACACTCTCACACTCTCACACACTCTCACACACTCTCACACTCTCACACACTCACACACTCACACACTCACACACTCTCACACACTCTCACACACTCTCACACTCTCACACTCTCACACACTCTCACACTCTCACACTCTCACACTCTCACACTCTCACACTCACACTCTCACACTCTCACACTCTCACACACTCTCACACTCTCTCACACTCTCACACTCTCACACTCTCACACTCTCACACTCTCACACTCACACACTCACACACTCTCACACTCACACACTCACACACTCTCACACTCTCACACTCTCACACACTCTCACACACTCTCACACACTCTCACACTCTCACACACTCTCACACTCTCACACTCTCACACTCTCACACTCACACACTCTCACACTCACACACTCACACACTCACACACTCTCACACTCTCACACACTCTCACACTCTCACACTCTCACACACTCTCACACTCTCACACACTCTCACACACTCTCACACACTCTCACACACTCTCACACTCTCACACTCTCACACACTCTCACACTCTCACACTCTCACACTCTCACACTCTCACACTCACACTCTCACACTCTCACACTCTCACACACTCTCACACTCTCTCACACTCTCACACTCTCACACTCTCACACACTCTCACACTCTCTCACACTCTCACACTCTCTCACACTCTCACACACTCTCACACACTCTCACACTCTCACACACTCTCACACTCTCACACTCTCACACTCTCACACACTCTCACACTCTCACACACTCTCACACTCTCACACTCTCACACTCACACACTCACACACTCACACACTCTCACACTCACACACTCACACACTCTCACACTCTCACACTCTCACACACTCTCACACTCTCACACTCTCACACACTCTCTCACTCTCACACACTCTCACACTCTCTCACACTCTCACACACTCTCACACTCTCACACACTCTCACACTCTCACACTCTCACACACTCTCACACTCTCACACTCTCACACTCTCACACACTCTCACACTCTCACACACTCTCACACTCTCACACTCTCACACTCACACACTCACACACTCACACACTCTCACACTCACACACTCACACACTCTCACACTCTCACACTCTCACACACTCTCACACTCTCACACTCTCACACACTCTCTCACTCTCACACACTCTCACACTCTCTCACACTCTCACACACTCTCACACTCTCACACACTCTCACACTCTCACACTCTCACACTCACACACTCTCACACTCACACACTCACACACTCACACACTCACACACTCTCACACTCTCTCACACTCTCACACTCTCACACACTCTCACACTCTCACACACTCTCACACTCTCACACACTCTCACACACTCTCACACACTCTCACACACTCTCACACTCTCACACACTCTCACACTCTCACACTCTCACACTCTCACACACTCTCACACACTCTCACACTCTCACACACTCACACACTCACACACTCACACACTCTCACACACTCTCACACACTCTCACACTCTCACACTCTCACACACTCTCACACTCTCACACTCTCACACTCTCACACTCTCACACTCACACTCTCACACTCTCACACTCTCACACACTCTCACACTCTCTCACACTCTCACACTCTCACACTCTCACACTCTCACACACTCTCACACTCTCTCACACTCTCACACTCTCTCACACTCTCACACACTCTCACACACTCTCACACTCTCACACACTCTCACACACTCACACACTCACACACTCACACTCTCACACACTCTCACACTCTCACACTCTCACACTCTCACACACTCGCACACTCTCACACACTCTCACACTCTCACACTCTCACACTCACACACTCACACACTCTCACACTCACACACTCACACACTCTCACACTCTCACACTCTCACACACTCTCACACTCTCACACTCTCACACACTCTCACACTCTCACACACTCTCACACTCTCTCACACTCTCACACACTCTCACACTCTCACACACTCTCACACTCTCACACTCACACACTCTCACACTCACACACTCACACACTCACACACTCACACACTCTCACACTCTCACACACTCTCACACTCTCACACTCTCACACACTCTCACACTCTCACACACTCTCACACTCTCACACACTCCTCACACTCTCACACACTCTCACACTCTCACACACTCACACTCTCACACTCTCACACTCTCACACACTCTCACACACTCTCACACTCTCACACACTCACACACTCACACACTCACACACTCTCACACACTCTCACACACTCTCACACTCTCACACTCTCACACACTCTCACACTCTCACACTCTCACACTCTCACACTCTCACACTCACACACTCTCACACTCTCACACTCTCACACTCACACTCTCACACACTCTCACACTCACACTCTCACACTCTCACACTCTCACACACTCTCACACTCTCTCACACTCTCACACTCTCACACTCTCACACTCTCACACTCACACACACTCTCACACACTCTCACACTCTCACACACTCTCACACTCTCACACTCACACACTCACACACTCACACACTCTCACACTCTCACACACTCTCACACACTCTCACACACTCTCACACACTCTCACACACTCTCACACACTCTCACACTCTCACACACTCTCACACACTCTCAGACTCTCACACTCTCACACTCTCACACTCTCACACACTCTCACACACTCTCACACTCTCACACACTCACACACTCACACACTCACACACTCACACACTCTCACACACTCTCACACTCTCACACACTCTCACACTCTCACACTCTCACACACTCTCACACACTCTCACACACTCTCACACACTCTCACACACTCTCACACACTCTCACACTCTCACACACTCTCACACTCTCACACTCACACACTCACACACTCTCACACTCTCACACACTCACACTCTCACACACTCTCACACTCTCACACACTCTCACACTCTCACACACTCTCACACACTCTCACACACTCTCACACTCTCACACACTCTCACACTCTCACACTCTCACACTCTCACACACTCTCACACACTCTCACACTCTCTCACACTCTCACACACTCTCACACTCTCACACTCTCACACTCTCACACTCACACACTCACACACTCTCACACTCACACACTCACACACTCACACACTCACACACTCTCACACTCTCACACACTCTCACACTCTCACACACTCTCACACTCTCACACACTCTCACACACTCTCACACACTCTCACACTCTCACACACTCTCACACTCTCACACTCTCACACTCTCACACACTCTCACACACTCTCACACACTCTCACACACTCTCACACTCTCACACACTCACACACTCACACACTCACACACTCTCACACACTCTCACACACTCTCACACTCTCACACACTCTCACACACTCTCACACACTCTCACACTCTCTCACACACTCTCACACACTCTCACACACTCTCACACACTCTCACACTCTCTCACACTCTCACACACTCTCACACACTCTCACACTCTCACACACTCTCACACACTCACACACTCACACACTCACACACTCACACACTCTCACACTCTCACACTCTCACACTCTCACACTCTCACACTCTCACACACTCTCACACTCTCACACTCTCACACTCTCACACTCTCACACTCACACACTCACACACTCTCACACTCACACACTCACACACTCTCACACTCTCACACACTCACACACTCTCACACTCTCACACTCTCACACTCTCACACACTCTCACACACTCTCACACTCTCACACACTCTCACACTCTCACACTCTCACACACTCTCACACTCTCACACACTCTCACACTCTCTCACACTCTCACACACTCTCACACTCTCACACACTCTCACACTCTCACACTCTCACACTCTCACACTCACACACTCTCACACTCACACACTCACACACTCACACCACTCACACACTCTCACACTCTCACACACTCTCACACTCTCACACTCTCACACACTCTCACACTCTCACACACTCTCACACACTCTCACACACTCTCACACTCTCACACACTCTCACACTCTCACACTCTCACACTCTCACACTCTCACACACTCTCACACACTCTCACACTCTCACACACTCACACACTCACACACTCTCACACACTCTCACACACTCTCACACTCTCACACTCTCACACTCTCACACACTCTCACACACTCTCACACTCTCACACACTCACACACTCACACACTCTCACACACTCTCACACACTCTCACACTCTCACACTCTCACACACTCTCACACTCTCACACTCTCACACACTCTCACACTCTCACACTCTCACACTCTCACACACTCTCACACACTCTCACACTCTCACACACTCACACACTCACACACTCTCACACACTCTCACACACTCTCACACTCTCACACTCTCACACACTCTCACACTCTCACACTCTCACACTCTCACACTCTCAACACTCTCACACTCTCACACTCTCACACACTCTCACACTCACACTCTCACACACTCTCACACTCTCACACTCTCACACACTCTCACACTCTCTCACACTCTCACACTCTCACACTCTCACACTCTCACACTCACACACACTCTCACACACTCTCACACTCTCACACACTCTCACACTCTCACACTCTCACACTCACACACACTCTCACACTCTCACACTCTCACACTCTCACACTCTCACACTCTCACACACTCTAACACTCTCACACTCTCACACTCACACACTCACACACTCTCACACACTCTCACACTCTCACACACTCTCACACACTCTCACACTCTCACACACTCTCACACTCTCACACACTCTCACACACTCTCACACACTCTCACACACTCTCACACACTCTCACACTCTCACACTCTCACACACTCTCACACACTCTCACACTCTCACACACTCACACACTCACACACTCACACACTCTCACACACTCTCACACACTCTCACACTCTCACACACTCTCACACTCTCACACTCTCTCACACTCTCACACTCTCACACTCTCACACACACACTCTCACACACTCTCACACTCTCACACACTCTCACACTCTCACACTCTCACACTCTCACACTCACACACACTCTCACACACTCTCACACTCTCACACACTCTCACACTCTCACATACTCTCACACACTCTCACACACTCTCACACACTCTCACACTCTCACACTCTCACACACTCTCACACTCTCACACTCACACACTCACACACTCACACACTCACACACTCACACACTCTCACACACTCTCACACTCTCACACACTCTCACACACTCTCACACACTCTCACACACTCTCACACTCTCACACTCTCACACACTCTCACACTCTCACACTCTCACACACTCTCACACTCTCACACTCACACACTCACACACTCACACACTCACAACACTCACACACTCTCACACACTCACACACTCTCACACACTCTCACACTCTCACACCCCTCTCACACACTCTCACACTCTCACACTCTCACACTCTCACACTCACACACACTCTCACACACTCTCACACTCTCACACACTCTCACACTCTCACATACTCTCACACACTCTCACACACTCTCACACACTCTCACACTCTCACACTCTCACACACTCTCACACTCTCACACTCTCACACACTCTCACA